>CAUYPK010009737.1:0-47361 GCA_963574355.1 Loris lydekkerianus
GACTTTACATCCTTCGTATTAACCTGGATGGAAGTGGAAGACATTATTCTTAGTAAAGCATCACAAGAATGGAGAAGCATGAATCCTATGTACTCAATTTTGATATGAGGACAATTAATGACAATTAAGGTCATGGTGGGGATGGGGGAAGGAGACAGAGAGAGAAAGAAGGAGGGAGGGGTGGGGAAAGGAAGAGCAGAGAGAGGGAAGGGGAAGGTGGGGCCTTGGTGTGTGCGACACCTTCTAGGGGCAAGACAGGATTGCAAGAGGGACTTTACCTAAAAAATGCAATCAGCGTAACCTGGCTTATTATACCCTCAATGAATCCCAAACAATAAAAATAAATAAATAAATAAAAATTTGCATACATTTTTGTCATCTTCTGTACGTGTATATATATGTGTGTGTGTGTGTGTGTGTGTGTGTGTACACATGACACATTTTATTTATTCATTCATCTGACAGTGAGCATTGGGGCTGCTACCACCTTTTGGCTACTGTGAATAATGGGTGGTGTCATTTACTGAGGTAGCAAAAGTTGAAGAAAGAAATTTAGAAGGCAAAGGGAAAAACAGGGAGTCTAGCTTAGAGCATATTAAATTTCAGTTTTTCAGTACCCAGGAGACAAATAAATGCTCCTTTGCAGTATAGAAATATAAGGCTTTCAAGCTCAAGAAAAACATCTGAATGAAGATACATGGATTTAGCCTTTGCAGGCCTTTAGGTAGAAATGGAAACCAAGGGAGTGGATGAGATAATCTACAGAGAAAAGGCAGAGGCCCGGGCTGTGTCCTGGAGGACTCCCATTTTGTGGCAAGGTAGAGAAGGATGAGCTGGAAAAGCCTACAAAAACATAGAAATAAGGTCAACAGAGAGTGGGGGTACTGGATTGTAAAGAACACCTGGAACAGACAAAGGACTAGAGAGATTCCTGTACATTCTTGGAGGCCAGTCCTCATCAGTTTGATAAAATTCAGATGGAGAATGGATATAATTAAAATGTATTAAGTTAGGAATATTGCTTTTTCACATCTGATACACCAAAATTAAAAGAATCCACTTGAGGCTTACAGAGAGTAGGCAGAAAGCCTTAGAAACCCATTTGTTCTGGGAATAGAAGGGAAATACAAACCCTAGGAAAGAGTCTATAAAATCATTGATGTTGCATTGGCGACAAATTGCTACAAGATATTTGAGATGCACCTGATAAGGCTTTCAAAGTGGCTTTAAAAGAGAGAAATAATGTGTTCACTTTCTCTCTTTCTCTCCCTCTCTCACACACACACCATCTCGAGAGACAGACAATTCCACTCCTGGATTGGATATAGGAATGCTCTAGGATGGCGTCTTTAAACTCTAGCCCATAGCACCACACTGTCTGTAAAATTAAGTGCTGAATAAGAAACGTGGGACTTAGGTTATATTTCAGGATGAGCTTTTGTGGCTGGAAATTGTTAAAAACTGAAATGCTGATTGGAATCAAGAGACCATGGGATATACCCTGCTAACACTGGTTAAAAGCAAAAATTGGTTCTCATCTGTCTGAAGCTGTCCAAGTATGAGCGCGCCTCAACATAAAGAAGGTAGACTTGAAGCTCTCTCGTGGGCTCTTCCATTCATAATAGTATGATTTTCTCCACTGTTTTACTGCTTTGGGTGGAAGAGCTTTCATCTTCCCAGTTTCCAATCTACTAGAATAGAGGGTTCAGCCAAGTTTCTCAGACTCACTGATTTTTCTATTCCTTGCAAAGCTCAACAGAAGTCATCTTTCATCTTTAATCATTCTTCTGAATATTTTCCTGTTAGGTTACTTAGTATCATTCACTCACTATGTGTCCTCCCTTCTCAAGCTTTCTCTACCTTATTTATCTACCAGTAAAACACATTCATGTTTGATTCTTTCTCACTGAAGTGTTGTATTTTGGGAACTCAAAGTTGGTGAGTAAATATGAACTATAAGTGATATGTAGGGGAAAAAAGAATAGGGATTTTACTAGGTAAGAATTTTATTGCTTTGGACCAAAGGTCATCCCAAGACTTAACAGAAGAAAATCACACTTCAAGAAACCTTAAAGTTATAAAGATCAAACAAGGGTGAAGTTTGAATGAATTCCTTAGTGTAAAAATAGGTAACAGTTCAAAGTTCATTTATGAAAATGAGTGATAAGACCACTACATCATTGTCATTGTCCCATTTGCCTGGAGTGTCCCAACATTGTCCCATTGTCCCATCATTGGCCCATTTTGACTGGAGTGTCTAACAGTGTCTTTCAACCTTTTTTATCTCACAGCACGCTTGAAATTATAGTTAAACTTCTGTGGCATGCTTAAATTATGTTGGTTTAAAAAAAAAAGCAAAAAAAGAATATACTTACTATGCTTTGAACTTCTTTCGAAAATAATTTAATTAATGATCTTTAAAAATTCTCGAGGCACACCTAGGATTCTCACACAGCACACTAGTGTACCCACAGCACAGCGGTTGAAAACCATTGGATTGCCTCTGATTCTGAAGCAGCCAGTAAGAGTCTCAGAAACAATGCATGTGTCCTTGACACGTGAACTTTCTTTTTCTAGTGATATTCTAAAATAAATATTAGTTTCAGTATCCTCCCAAAAGGGTTAGAGTTATTTGTGGGTACAACATGGGAAGAAATAAATATGAATGGAGCACCTACTATGTGCAAGATTCTGTCATTTCAGCTGAATATAAACTTTTCACTTCATCTTTGCAATGACCCTATGAGATAGGAAACGAAGATTTAAAGAGATTAGACAATGGCTCCAGGTCACATATGAGTAAATGGCAAGCCAGGGTCTGGACACAAGGTTAAGTCCACAGTCCAGGCAGTTATGCCAAGGTCCACTTTCAAAGAAAGAAATGTGAAAAGTCCTCTGATTCCAGGTTGCCTCTAATATGGGCTCAACAGACCAGGAAATAAGCCAGTATCTTGCGTTTAATTATGAAGTAGACATGATTTAGAAAAAGATTGCGGTGAAGGCCTGGCTGAGTTTAAAGAGAGGTTAGATTGATCAAACAAAGTGAGATTCTATGTAACCCTCTGGTTACCCTTGCAAACACTGGTTTCTATAAGAGCTAGCCTGATGGGGACATGGGACAGGGCATTTTATTCAAAGGTCCTTTAATAAGACTCTCTGGTACGGAGACAAAGCTTTGCTAAGCCCCTCTCTATGCCAGGGCCTAGATATACTTTTGTGGACTGAATTCTCACAAACACCCTGGGTGGTGATTTTACAATGAAGAAACTAAGTCTCTGAGAAGTCACATTTTTTGATCAAGATCAGTAAGTGATGGAGCTAAATCTGAATCTGGGGCTAACTCCACAGGTGGTGTTTGTTTTCCCTAGTAATGCCACTAGGGAGAAGCGGTAGTGATGCTGTCCCAGGGAGTGAGTGCTTCTCAGTCTTCCACGTAGGATCACCTGGGATCTTGGTAAAATGCACATCTGATTCCCTGGGTCTGGGGTGGATTTTGCATTTCTAACAAGCTCCCAGGTGAGGCTGCTGCTGCTGGTGTGGAGACCACGTGTAAATACAGAAATGATGTTACTGTTTACAAATCAAACCTTACAAGCGTGAGTCTGGACGCATCATTCTTCTGCGAGGTGGCTCCCGTGGAGGCTTTGTGCTTTCTGTTTGATTATTGTTCTAATTGATGGGATGGTAATCTTCTCTGATATCGCTGTGAAGATATGGAGTGGGGGCACCTCAAAGACTAGTGTGGGAGTTCAGGTGTCCCATCAGGGTCTCACCTCAAGCCCTCACCTCAGTTCACCTCACCTATGGGCAATTGCTAGCATGGGAAAGATTCCACAGCGGCCTCCTTTTCAGAAGCTAGGCTTTTAGTATGTCTCCTCTGATCTTAGAGGCTGCATCAGTCCTTAAAATGCTCATGATACATCTGTCGGGCTCACATCCACAGAGGTGGGAAGCAGACAGCTACCCAACGGGCTGGCAACTTGGGGATGTTTGGTACAGAGCTGTCTTAGAACCCTTTGCCATGTTCCAGTGCTTTGCTTTGCATTTCTCATTCCTTCTCCCCCAGCTCCCTCCAAGGTTTCCAACAGCCTTCTTATCAGAGCTGAATGGCAGGTGACGCTCCTCCATGTCCGTAATCTGGCTGCCAGGCTGGCTTCCATGGGATCTTTTGCTATTTCAGTGGAAACCAACTTCAGAGCAAACTGCTCTGGTGACCATTGGGGTCACTCAGGTGTTTGCATAGTCTGCGGTAATTGCTTTATTTCAGCAGGAAAAAAAATTACTTATTACCATATTTTTGCAGCTGACAGTGGCTTTTGTGTAGAGAATCCTTCACATCAAAGGAGGAGGTAATATGTTGACAGCACACATGCCAGCTGCTCCCAGGACCTCTCACTCCTACCTGCCACGCTTCTTCCTAGCACCTGGCTGAGGCCCCATTTCCAACAGGGGTAGTTCCTGGAAGACACTTTGCATTCAGCCAGTGTTGGGTAGGGGTGGGTGTCACCTAGTGACAATCAGACTGGGGACACTGACTCAAAGGCAGATGCAGATAATGAGGTCTGATGGGAGAAATGGCTTCAAATAAAGCTTTCTGCACTTGATCAATATTGCCACAACGAGTAGACTTTTCTCCCTCCCAAACAGGCATCCCTTTTCTCTTCATCTCCCATCCCTAGTGCCCTGGGGTTTGAGATTTTAGTCCTGGAAGGAAGGTAGGAAAGAAAAAGCAGGCAGCAGCGACATCCCCAGTTCTAATAAGATGGCCGAGTTACCTTTTATCTGTACATTTCACGCAGCTTAAGGATTCTGGGTAGTCCAGAATCCTTCACTCTTTTTTGCTTTTCCAGTCAGTCTGTGATATCTGTCCTTTGTGCTTCTCATTATTTTTTCCCCCATCATCTCCTGTTCCTCCCTCTGCAATGACCTGACTCCCTGGTGACTGGTTGTGGAGATTCTCTTTCATTTTCCCTGTACGGCAATCTTTTTAGAGCTAACTTTAGCCAGCCAGACCAATTCTTCCCAACCCTGAACAAAGTATTCCGTGGAAAGGGACATGCACAGAGCCAGCCCACTGGAGGTCAGCAGCCCAGCTGGCTCCCCAGCCTTCTGTGCACATGCTCAGCACCTTCCCAGCAATCACCTGGAAAAGGTCTCTCTTAATCACAAGGAGCTCAGGCTCAGAGCAGCACCAGGGCGGTCAATTCACCACAGGAAACCATAACTCATAACCACTGCACTTGCTCCAAACCAGGCCATAGACACCTAAGGTTGTGCTCAGCCTCCACATGGCAGAAGAGAGCCCACTATTCCCCCAGAACTGAAAAGGATCACCTGCAGGATTAGGACATTGAAAGGTTCATAATTAAAATCTTCCAGCCACGTGGAGCCAGGGCTGGCTGGGGGACTGTATTGCTGTCCGTGTCCTAGAGCTTGTTGCTTCTCATAGGAAGTATATAAAGTTTGAGCATCCCTTATCTGAAATGCTTGGGACCAGAAGTGTTCTGAATTTTGGATTTTTTTCAGATTATGGACTATTTGCATACACCTAATGAGCTATTTTAGGGAAAGGACCTAAGTATAAAAATGTTCTCTATACACCTTAGTTCTCTATATACACTTAGTCTGGAAGTAATTTTACACAGTGATTTTTGTTTAAAAAGGCCATGGATATCTCAGCCTGCACACGTGCCATCTTATTACCCTTTGTGGGGCACTTGTGTCAGGGAATATGGGCATGTGCAACAATAACACACTGCAGCTAATGGGGACTAGGAAGGTCCTTTTGTCCGTTGGGGACACTGAATAAGCCAAGCGCTATGCACCTGCATTTTGACTGCAACCCATCATCTGAGAGCAGTATTGAAATTTTCCACTTGTGACGCCACATCAGTGCTCAAAATGTTTTGGATTTTAGACCATTTTGGATTTCGGATTTTGGGATTAGCAGTGACAAACTATATGACAATCTAAGTTGTGGAGAAAATACTGTCAACCCCTTGACCTTGGATTTAACTCCTTCTCCCCTTTTTCCTCTACCATCCTGTTTCATTTAGATGTGTCTAAGTCTGAGCTGGTCTTGACCTAATCTAACATCCCCCTTCCAGTGCACCTGCTTGGTTTACCCTACTTCTTTGCTCTCACCTACAATGTGCTCATTCCACCATTACCCTGGCTCCAGAAGCTGCCTCTGTCCAGATTACCAGTTCTCTGGCCCTCCCAACCCTGCCACACTCTCTAAGTTATAACAAGATTCACCCCAGTTGATCACATGCCCTGCACTAACATATTACACAGACAAGCCCCACCTCATCTCAATCATTAATGAATGGGTATGGAGAGAGAGAAACCTAAGTGAAAAAGCCTAATTTAAAAGAATATACATTGCTACACAGCAGGAGGAGTAAACATGATTGACTATCAAAAGTAAAACTGGTCATGTAATAAATGTAGTATTTAGATAAACTCATAGGGGAAAGAGCCTCAAGGATTGATGCAAAGAAATGATGGCTATGAGGAACCAAGAGACCCCTGCCTATCTGACTTAAATATCGCTCAAGGCAAACATGTTGCCCCCCGACATAACACAGAGGGAATACAGCATACTGATTAAGAGTGCATGCTCTCGAGTCAGACTCCTTCACTTTCCAATTGCTAGGTGGGCAGGCATCTGTAAGTTACTTACCTTTTTTGAACCTCCGTTTCCTTATCTGTCAAGGGAAGACAATAATAATACCCATCATAAGATGGATGAACTGATTAAAGGAGATTAATGCATGAAATGTGCCTAGTTATCACAGGGCCTAACACGCAGCAATTTCTTCACAGATGTTTGTTTTAAAACCCTTTGTTTTTACTGTCAGAGTGGAATCCTGAGCCACTTGGGCAATGATCTTACATGACACGAATAGCACATGTATGCATTCTTATTCTTTAAGCTTTTAATTTTGAAGTCCTTACAGATTCATTATAGATGCAGATGTGAGAAGCAATACAGACATATATTATGTATCTTGTACCCAGTTTTCCCCAATGGTAATATCTGGCAAAACGTCAGTACAATATCACTACAGGATTATAGACCCTGACACAATCCACTCATCTTACTCAGAATGTCCTGGTGTTCCCTGTGCTATACTTATTTGTTTCTTGTGTTTCAGAGGTGAGGTACATGTGTGGTGGCTATGTATGTGCATATTCAGTCCTGTGCAGTTTTATCACATGTGTAAGCTTGTATGTCCATCACCATAGTCAAGATACACAACTGTTCCCTTACCACAAACACCTTTGATAAATCAATTTTTTAAATGTCCTGATTTGGGTGGCCACAATGCTCCCTCTGTCTGTCTTCTGGCTCTGTTGCATTTTATCAATGACACCCATGAACTTTTCTGGACCCAGCCCTTCATCCTCTAGTGCATATGTTTCAATAGCAAGAAAGCACCGGATCATTAGGGGAAGTGGTATCAGGCGGCAGGATGGGGGGCAGGGAGAGGAAGATGAGCAGGAGCTGGAGGAGGAGGTGGTGGCAAGGAGAGGAGAGGAGAAGGGAGAGAGGAGGAAAAGGAAGAGAAGAGAAGGTGGTCTGGAAGCAAAAGGAGGAGGAGCAGAAGCCCTGATGGCTTCTGCGCTGCCCAACAGACCAGGAGGCACACCTCCACCCGCTCCACCCGCAGGGACAGATCTGGTAAACAGTTCTGATTTCTCTAGTCCAGAACCTAAACAGAGCCTGTTCTCATTCACAATGAGGTTTGGTTGGAAACACAGACCATCAAGGATATAAAATCAGGCCTCCAAAAACCAGCCTCAATTCACAGTGAAAATAAAATGGTAAGACAGATATGGGAGAATAGATATATAATTATATTTTTGTGATATTCAAGTTGTAGTTGTAAATAATAGTTCGGATTATAAAAATAACATGCTCATTATATAAAACCTGACAAGTATATAAAAATATAAAGAAGAAGGCCAGGCATGGTGGCTCACACCTGTAATCCCAGCACTCTGGGAGGCTAAGGCTGATATATTGTCTGAGCATGTTCGAGACCAGCCTGAGCTAGAGCAAGACCTTGTCTCTAAAAATAGCAGGGCTTTGTAGCCGGTGCCTATAGCCCCAGCTACTTCAGAGGCTGAAGCAAGAGCCCAAGAGTCTGAGGTTGCTGTGAGCTATGCCCCTACGGGCACTCTACAGGGGGCAACAAAGTAAGACTCTGTCTCAAAAAAAAAAAACAAAAAACAAAGAAGAAAGCATTTTATCATAATCCTAGTGTATCTATTTTATTTATAGATAATATAGATAAAAAACAATGATTTCATATCTCATGCTGTCCATAAATAACTACTGTTAACATTTCTGGGATATACTATTCCTTCAAGTCTTTTTCTATGCCAATGTATCTACATGAGCAAGATTTAAGTTTATAAAAATTTGTATCATGTTACACAGAGTATCCTGGATATTCCCCTGAACATTTTATTGGGCTTCCTTCATGTTTTTGAATATGCTTGATATTTGTATATAATGAATTTTTATGAAAACCTTCTGGAGGATAAATAAAAGGTCCAAAAACATTCTAAGGCTTCTCAACATCTAGGATTCCCAACATTTTCATGAAACCCAGTTTCTAGAATGATCAGCTTCTCACCACATCTGACCTGATCTTTGTCTTGCTTGGGCTACCTTGCCATCAGCAGGGCCAATGGGGAGACAGGCACAGACAGACTGCTGTGTCACCACCGCTTTGACCTCACAGCATTTCCAGAAAGAAGCCCTCTTTCCATAGCCCAAGTCGGAGACTGCCAACGTAATAATTTTTAGTAAGACTAAATATTATCTTTATGGATGGTGTTTGACATTATCACATTAAATTTGTGCTCAGATATATTATTTTATCTATAGATGAAAGGACATGTTTTACAATGCCTCTTTTCTCAGAATTAAAATTCTTTTTTCCCGTATTACAGAAACAACTAAGTATTTATCACTAAATCCTGACGTAACGGCTGTAACAGCTTCCTTTCCTTTAGCTCACAAGCATACTTCCATTCACAAAAAATAAAATATCTTTCATCTACTCTGATTTCTCCTGAAGCTCCTTTCACCCCCTTTCTTTTCCTTCAAACGCCAAACTTCCTAAAGAAGCAGTCTACATTTGACTCTATGTTCTTACCTAACATTTGTAATTTCCTGTAATTAATGCCTTCTGCCTTCCTCTCTCCACTGAAATTCCTGGTACCTACCTCCCAGCTACCTAATCCAGCCAGTCCTTACCAACCCTCTCCACTGAGTTCTGGTCACACCTACAATCAGAAAACATTCCTCCTTTCACTTCTTTGACCTTTTGCTCTCCCAATTTTAGTCTTGACTTTTGTACCATCTCTCAAGCTTTTGAATTTTCCTACCCATTAAACACAAGCTTTCCCCCAGATTCTCTCTTCCATTCTTTTAAGTCTTGTCCTCCATTTCTCCTCAAGAGATGCAGCTATTCTCTGTACATTAATGACTGACTCCAGCCTAATGACCCCAATGCCGTCCTCAGGTCCCACACTGAGCTCTTCTCCCCAATTTTCCATTGAAGTAAGTGTTTATATGAATCTCCCAAGGGCACCTCTAATTCTACTTTTCCAAAAGCAAAGCCATCATCTCCTTCTCTTTAGCATCTCCACTCCCACCACATGGCAACACTTCCTTAGGGGTCTCCGCCTTGGCTAATGGCAGTCTTGCTAGTTGTTTATTTTTAGCTACACAAGGGATATTGAACACTCCGCCTCACATTCACTCAGCAGCCAAATCCTCCAGCACTCCCCGCAGCCTCCCACCACAGTTCTTTACCTTCCTTACAGTCACTCCCAGCATCACTCTCACAGGTATTCTCTTGAGCTTCTGGAATTGTTTTCTACCTTGAACTACCTGCCTGAAATCCTTCCTATTTCCTCTCAAATCATCCTCAGAAGTAAATTCCTGAAGCCAAGGTAGATTCCCACTCAACAGATAGTTAGTGAGGCCCTACTGTGTGCCAGGCATTGTACTAAGAAAACACTTTCTGAGTGAAGAAAAAAGAAAATAAAGCCTCCCCTAAAGGACCTTGTATTCTCCTGGGAGTATACAGACACTCAACAACAAACACAAATCGGCTCTTTCCTCAAACATCCTGCATTCACCTACCCCCCAAAATAAAAGTCCAGATTGCTCAGCGTAACATTCGATAGTCTCCAAAATCAAATGCCCATTCTCCAGATTCTTCATGCTGAGTCCCTCACTGGACCAATCACCATTTCCCAGGTGCACCCCACAGTATCCCACCTCCCAGCCTTTGCCCGGGCTCTTTCCGCAGCCTGTTTTGCCCTCCACCTCTTTGCCCACTAAAATATCAATCACCCTTTGAAGTTCTTTGTAAATGTTGCTTCCTCTATAAAACTTTTCTGTGCTGCAAGCTCTGGACACCCATCAAAGTGAATCATTTCTTCTCTGCATGATTATGGCATGTTTATTTATCCCATCAATCATTTCACACTTACAAAACATGTTATGTGTGAGGCACAGTGTTAGATTTTATGTGTGTGTGTGTGTGTGTGTGTACAGCAATTGCTTCATTCAGCTTTGTATCATATTTATTTATACATCTCCACCCTCCCTTCCACAAACAGTAAATTGTAAGATTCTTGAAAATAGGACTTGTTCTTGTTCATATTTATATCCCCCACCGTAGTACCTTCAACATAGCTACTGAATGAATAAAAGACTAAATATATACTTACATATGTTAGTAGTAATATTGGTTATGATAAAGACAATCTGATTATTTAGTGAATCTAGATAATAAAAATATTCTTTGAATAAAGTGTTCAATCACTTTATTTTCTTTAAAGATGATGGATGTTATTTTTCAATTATCACCAATTAATATGCACAGAATGTTCAGGAGTTGACTAGCATTGAGCCTGGGAGGGGCAGTTTAGAACATGACTGAGGTGGGTGTTGCTCTCTCAAGCTCTGAAAGTAATTTATCTTCATATCCTTGGTGTCACTATGCAAATTAGCAGGTCCCCCTAGGAGCATACAGAAACTCAGCCCCGGCCAAAAAAAAGCAGCTAGTGGAAGACAGGACCACTAAGGTGGTTCAGCACAGGTAAGCACCTCTTTTAAAAAGTCATTACATAGGAAGCCAAACTAATGGTAGGGATTTCTTAAGGAGAAAGAATTCTAATCCCCAAACAAAAGACTTTTTAAATATGTAATTACAAGCTGCCTTTACAAAACAGCCCTGACCATCCTCTTAGGCCCCATAACATTTCTTTTCCCAATATTACTTTTCCATATAATATTGGAAATACATTTGTCCTTTAAAGCAGGTAAACTCCCCCTGGAGGCTTGGGAAATTCTACTGGTGCACAGATTTTCAATCAAGCCGAGGTGGTGAACCTTCTAGCAGGTGGGCTGCTGCCGCAGAGAGGGGACATCTTCCGGTTAGGGGGCTTCAGGGACAAGTCAAGAAACAAAACTCATAAATTGGTTTCTTTTCTGTTTAATAGATGTTATTTCCACAGGAATTCCCTTCTCCTTACATTCTCCACCTGGAAAACACCTACTCACTCCTTTTTGTTAGTCTTTGAATGTCATCTTCGCTGGGAAGCCTTCCCAACTCCCTGCTAAAGTAAGCTGCACCGGCCTCTGTGAAACACCCGGCGCAGAAATCCACACATCCCACGGCGTGGGAACTTTGTGTTCCTTTGGTTTGTGTGCATTCCCCCAAGCCCCACCCTCATCACTGCCAGAGGCTCTGTCTTATTCACCCCTGGATCCCAGCACCTACACAGGGCTGGTGCCTAATAGATGCACACCCTTCACATTTAACTTAGAGGAAGAGAAACAGCATTAGCGAATTCACAGATTCCTACATATCTCCATGGGTATATATTTAATGTTAATAATCCAGGAAACAAAACTTCCCTATAACATTTTCTGGTTTGGCAGCACTAGCTCCAGAGTGGGCTGTCATCACAGCCCTGCAGGCTGCAAGTGGGTTGCCATGGTAACAAGGTTCTGGATGGAGGCTCTGGTTAAAGAGCCCTTCTCTACTCAAAAGGAGCTGCAGAAATGTAAAGGGTATTTTGGTTTCCCTTCTTTCTCTCCTTCTTCTCTCTCAACCCTCTCACCCTTCTGAGAACCTTGAAAGCTGAAACGAGCTGCGTTCTGGGAGCCAGTTCTCTCAGGGCGCCATACGCCCCTGGAATGGCTTTGCCCACACAGAAGGGCTGGACTTGGTTCTGTGGTATGGCTAATGCCTCTGTGCTTCCCGTCCCTTTCCTGCTCCTGCCCTGCGCTGCTGCTGTTACTATCCCTCCTTCCTCTTTGCCTTAGGCTTGATACCACACAGAACTGCCCCTAGCATGTCCAGTAACATCCCTGCCTTTTCCTGACGATTATCAACCAGCAGAAGCAGCCCCAGTACTACACAGCAGGGAAGGAAACAGGGCAGACTCAGGGCGCAGCTGCTGAAAGAAGCCAGCCACCCCCAAGCAGAAGCCACGACCTTGTTACAGGCTCCACCAGAGGGTCACTCTCAAAAACGGGTTAAAGAATCTAAGAGATAGCCTCTTCCTTATTCTTAGTTTTGGTGATGTTGATTTGTTCCACTCTACACCAAAAGCAGTGACAAAGTGGCATGAGAGCTGGAAAATGGAGCATCCAGGGAACTCTTGCCTCTGATCTCCTGCTCAAAAGGCCCCTAGAAGGATGTTTGTTTGATTGCCTGATATTCAAACAAAGGATTAAAACACAGAGTTGCAAAATGATACTCACCTTAAAACATCTTAAAACAGCCCTAGCATGTTTGAATCACGGGGAAGGTTTACATAAAAACACTATAGAAATCAACCATGGAGGGGCCCAGTTGGGCTGTGAGCCCCACTGCCTACAAGGACACACACCTGCTGTCTGGCTACAAAAGGCTTCCTCCTCACCCAAGGCATCCCGAAGGGGTTTTCTGGCATCTGAATTCGCACAAAGGTACAAATCCAAGGCAAAACTCTGACAGAAACTCCCTTCTACAATCACACTGAAAAGCCCTTCCTGAGGCTAGTTCCCAGGAGTTATTTAATTCTCTCAGCTTCTAGGTTTCTTTTTTCCTTCCTTTAAATAAGCCTATTCTTTTGATGCAATATTCATGACTCCCAGACACAAGGAGGGCCCTCTGCTGCAAAAAGACAGCACTTTCTGCTATAATGAGTTTTTCGCCCTTCCTATCTCACTCACACCAGCTCTGGCTCTCAGTTTTTCTAAGTTGGTATCTGCCTTCGCTTTCCTCTTAGCTGCTGGAATTTCTATGGGAGACACCAGGCGGCAAGTCCAGTCACCGGAAAGCGGCGTCCACCTGACTGCACTGTGTGAAGACATTGTCATGACAGGAAAGGCCTCCCTTCCTTAACAAGGGCCTTTCTCTCTCTTCCCAACTGAGCTCAGAGGATGTAATACTAATATTCCCTGTGATTTTTCCATTGCTTATAAGCCACACTGTTTGAGCTGAGGTTTGGAAACAGAGGCTGCTTATGGGAGTGGAGAATGTCCATCGCAGAGAAATCAGATTTGTGAATTAAAAACTCCATCGGCAAGGTTTGGCTTGTTTTCGTTTTATCTGCTGCTGCTGCTGCTGTTTTTTTGATCTAAGCTCTGTGTAAAGTCCATGCGAGCTTTATAATGAGGACAAAAAATTCTGGGTTTTGATAGACTCAAAGATAGGGACATCAAAATATCACAATAACCCCACAGAGGCTGAAGGGGAGTGCTGAGTGCTTTCGAGGAAGGACGCAACTCAGAGATCTATGCCCCTACGAAAAAGCTCCGTGACCTTGAACAAATGATACACAAATGATCCCTTTTCTGTTTGCTCAGCAGCAAAATGGAAGGATGGGCCCAGGAGAACCGTAAGGTGGGAAAAGGGCATTTCATGAGAGGAGTGTGGTTCTTACAGTCAGACAGATGAGATTTTCAGTTATCAGTTCTGCCCTGTGATGGCTGTGCGAGTTACTATCCCTCTTTGAGCTTGAGATTTCTCATCTATTAAAAAAAAAGAAAAAATGGCTGGGGGCTGGGCAAGGTGGCTCATTGCCTGTAATCCTAGCACTCTGAAAGGCCAAGGCAGGTGGATTGATCGAGGTCAGGAGTTAGACCAGCCTGAGCAAGAGCTAGATCTTATCTCTAAAAATAGCTGGGCATTGTGGCAGGCGCCTGTAATCCCAGCTACTTGGGAGGTTGACCCAAGAGGATGGCTTCAGTCCAAGAGTTTGAGGTTGCTATGACCTATGACACTATGGCACTCTACCCAGGGTGACAAAATTAAACTCTGTTTTCAAAAAAAAAAAAAAAAGTAGACAGTAGTATCTATTTACCCCCTTTTACACTTTATGGGTCTGGGGTAAAATTTAAGGCATTTTACTGCTGGCAGCACACAGAAGTGATCTGTGAAGTTAACCTTCCCTCTCTTCCTTCTCCCCTTCCCCCAACTCCTTGAATTCTCTATCTGCTCTCACCTTACACAGTTCCATGATTTGCTGATGTGAGGGCCTCTGAAATTAGGTAAAAACACAGGCCTGTGGAGTCTACTGTCATGGCTTTTTTGAGAGTCTGAGTTTTGTGGTGAGGTCCCAGATTTTAGCAGGTAGGTCAGCTCAGTGCGTTTCCATTAGCGCTCAGAGCGTTAATGGAAAGCCTGCTGGCAGCACAGAACCGCTCAGGTACACTGTCCACAGGGCTGAAGCAGATGCAAGGAAATGAGGGGCCCTCCTGACCCACTTAGCACAAAACTGGCAGTTTCATTTCTTGGCTCTAGTAGAGGCCTAAATGCTAGGGCAGGAAGGGCTGCCGCTACCTGGAGCACTTTGAGGCTATTGGGTGCCAAAGTGGTTTTACAGGGAGTTGCAACAAGGAAGTACTGAGAGTCAGCCTGGTGTGACAGGGGACTAGGAGAAAGCCCAGTGAGTTCATGTGGATGGCCAGACTTGAGCAGGAAGGAGACAGGGAGAGGAGTGATGGCGGCCACAGCTGCCCGCCCATTCTTCAAGAGGCAGAGCACGATGCCACTGAAACAAAACCCAGATAGTGGAACTGTCTTTGCTTCCCATCAGCCTGATTAGTGGTGATATCTGGGGACACTGGCACTGAGCAGAGATGGCTCAAAACACACTTGATTGCTACTGGAATGTGGCAGTAGGGCTGAGCCTCAACTGGCAAGGTCACAGATGCTAGAGAGAAGACTTCTCAGAAGCACGGTGAGCACACTCCTTTATCCTGCCTGCCTATGCTGACCCTCACCACTCACAACACCATGCTCAGCTCAGACTCCTGCTGGCAAGGCCAGGATGACAGCCCAGTCCTGGCGACGTGACTTCTCATGTCGTCTAGGGTTTTTGCATCTGGCTACCCTACGCTCCTTCTTACCTCACAGTGGTCAGGGTTTTGTCCAGACATTACCTAACTCATCAGACTCACAGCCTTCCCGCAAGGGAAGTGACGGGAATTATCCTCCTTATTTCAAAGAACTGGAGGCAGAAATGCCCGGGATCCAAAAGGTCTTCTCAGCTGCTTGCAATAAATTATGGAAAAGGCTGAGAGAGAAGATCCCTGGAGATAGTAGTGAGCTGGGAGAAGAACACCAGGGCACACTGCCCCTTCTGGAGCCCAGGACCTTCTTCTCTCTAGGGATTATCATGACTGAAGCTCTTCTTGAAGCTCCAGCCCCCAGCTCCAAAGCCAGGGCCCCTCTCAACACTCCAGGGAATGTCCAGTGCTGCAGATTCTGCCTCTTTTATTTTAATATCACACATAAGCCACATGCAGCTGGAACTGACCCTGAGGTCAATTTATGGGGCAGGAGTGAAGAAACATATTCTTCTGTGAGGTTTCTCAGAGGCAGTCAAGGAAACCAGTGTGTGCTCAGTAGAGTGCATTTGTCATCAGTGGTCCTGTGCAAACCCTGCTTGTAGAAAGGTTGGCTCCATTCCAACAGTCAGTGGGGACTAGGAAGGCCAACACAAATTTGCACAAAAACTTTCACAGCATTCGTTAAACAACGAAGGGAAACTTTCACCAAATAATAATAATTATTGGACTTTCCCCCCCTCTAATGATCATTAGTATTCAATGACTCCCTAGAAACTCTTAAGGTTCATTGAGTTCTCAAAAATACATTGAGGCATCTATTCTTCATCAGAATCAGAACCCCATGGAGGAATCAGGGTAGCTATGTACTTCTCTCAGGTTTTTGTTTTGTTTTGTTTTGCAAATGAAGCAGGTAACAGAAACTCCAAAACATCTAACCCTTTTTCCAATCCCAAATGTGCTAATCACAGACCACAGAAGGTAGAACCTTACATTCCCATCTGGCTAGCCCCCCTTCCTAGCCTAAGCCCAACCCAGTGGGCTCCAGGTATCCCAGAAGCTACTCTTTACGCCAGGAGCTCAGGGTTGTTCTCTACAGCAGACTTTCTCTCCATGTCATCTGCATCTTAACCACCCTGAGTATAGGTGCTGATTACATCTTGGCCAGCAGCAAATGGGCATGGTCAAGCACTTGGGAGGCTTCAGAATAGACTTGTGAGTTTATCCTAGGCAGGAAGCTGAATTCAGTGGCTGATCAGCAAAGAAAAGAGAGGTAAAAGAATTAAGTCCCAGAAAGGCAAGTCTATTTCCATCTTGCCCAAGAGATGCACAAGAGGTCCGTTGTGCAAAAGATTTGATTTGGGGGCATTTAATTTTGTTCCTCCCGATGGAGATGCTTTTGAGGAAGCTGTTCAGCCACATGTCTGATTATCACAGGACTTAGCCGCTGCTTCCCAGGGAGGGTTTGACTCTTCCTTCCAACCACACCACATTCCGCTTTCTAAGAAGCACAGGTGTTAGCTCAGTATCTTTTCTCTGCTAGGATGAATGCATTAGCTTAAAGTGAGTGGCCATAATTTGGAATCCTGGTGAGGATCCTCAACCTGCCAATGGAGCATCCACTTTGGCCATTTTCATAAGCACTACACATATTTTCTCTTTTTTATTTTTATTTTTTAATTTTTAATTAAATGAGAACTGTATCCATGAATGGGGTACAAATGTAATGATTTGATATACGATGTGGAATGTTTAAATCAAACTGATTAACATCTTACCTCACCTTCACAAGAAGTATATGGAAGATAAAGAAACTGAGGCTGAGAGAAGCAGCATAAGTCTGAGGCTAAATTATTCAATATATTTTTGCTCCAAATCTTTTTTCTACCTTCTACTGAAGATGAACCCCTCCCCCAGACTCAAAACTCTCTCCAGGAGGGAGAAGAAGAAGCCCTTGAGATGCTATGAGAGATCTGGCAAGGGGGTGAGTATGAGCTTGATATTGCTTTGGCTAAACACTGTATCATCCTAGATCTTAGCTGGAGAGAAGCTCAGGAGTGATGGATTTTCCTAACTGATGTATATTGCCTGAAGCAATTTGCTAACAGCTACCACAGAAGCCACTACCCAGAGGAACAAAGGGAAAAGACAAGGACAGAAAATTGTCTTTTTAAAAATTAGTAGGAGATTAAGTTCTCTTTATTATCAATTAGGAGGTCTTTAGGATTCATGGGCATGTTTTGATAGAGGAGAAGGGTGGGAGGAAGTTAGCATCACTAAAAGGGGCAATAACTTTTACTGCTATCAGTGAAAATTAAGGGCTGCTTTCATTATCCAAAAGCAATGAGGAAGTATTTTCACACGGGGCTGCGGAGAGCTGCCTGCTTTCCCAAGTCTGGTTGTACGGCAGCCCATACTTGCCTCTTACACACCAGCCCATCGCTCAGCAAGCGTTCAGCAAACATTAACCTAGTGCCTGGCACTGTGCTACATGCTGGTGGGACATGAGATTGCTGTGAGACTCCCCTCCCACGAGCTCAGCCGGGCTTAAAATCTACTCAGAGAGACATGATCTATGTACAAACACAGTGATTAGCAATCAATTCAAGATAGAATAAAGCTGAGTATTTATGATAAAGGCAGTAAATGCCAAATGATTTAAAGCAGCAAAAGGCCACGAGGAATGAAGTGGTTGGAGAAGATTTTATGGAGAAATGGGAATTTGCCTAAGTCTTTCAGTGCATGGACTGGATAAACAGAGAGAAGGGAATCCAAGAATAGAGATTAATTTAAGCAAAGAACTGGAGCTCAGAATGAGTGTGATGAAACTAATATATTTTATATTTGTGTTTCAAATGACTATGCAAAGATCAAGTGGATTGATTGCCCATTTAATCCCTCACTGGTTTATGGAGGAGAATTAAATGCTAATAGACTGAGTATTGACAGAGTCAGAGTAGTCCTTAAAGTGAACACCATCCCCTTACAGGAATACAGGATGCTTCCTTAGCCTCCTAAACAATTCCCACATCTCCCATGAGGGGGAAAGTCCCTGATGTTACTGTGGACAGTAAGGATAAAAATAGGTATGCAAAACACTCTAAATTGGCTCAGACCAATGATCCATTCAGACCAGGATTCAGTCATTGAAGATGACACCAAGAATATTATATGAAGGACATTACTGTATTTGGTGACCTCAATCTCAAAAGGTTAAGGCTGGTACCCTGAACACCCTTAATTTCCCCATGGTAGCTGATTACGGCTCCATAAAATATAAACTTACCTAATTTGTTCTTCAACCAATTTGTGTTTTCTGACAGTATCACCTCTGAAGGTAATGTATTCTGCGTGTTTACTACCCAGTATATTAAGTTACAAAAATAATACCCCCTATCATTTCTCCCAATTAACTCTATCCTTCAAGCTTCAAAAGATGTCCCTTATTTCTCATTTTTCAAGATGTTATGCAGAAATCTATATCCATTTACTTAGAACTTATCTTGGCCTGCACCTATCTAAACTGAAGAGTGTTTAACCTAACCTGACATTACAAATGCCTTCTCCCTATTTGCTAGTTCTTGCGGTCCCTTGGGTGCTTTCTTGGCTCTATTTCTTGCAGTGTTTTCATTTTATCTTTATTATTCCATCAGACACATCTTATGAGCGTCATCTGATCCCCTGGCTTCACCGGCCTCTAAGACCCTCAGCTGCTTGGTCCAACTAGGCTGTCATTGTAACTGATGAAGTTAACCTGAGCTAGCCTGGATTTGCTGCCTGGGACCAGTTACTTAGCGGGGAGTGACAGATCCCTCCTCCTGGCTAGAGGCATACAACTAAGCCAGCACCGCTGTACCCTTGACATCAACTACAGCTTACAGATCACATGTAACACCATACTTTAGGGTTTAATATCTGGCATGCTCGGTGCCATTGCCAGGTCAGAAGATGCAACGTAGAAGCACAGGATAGTTAATAAAGGGCCAGTGGGAAACAGGAAACGAGAAAGAGCCAGGCAGGAAGATCCTTACTTAAATAAATGATCTTTCCTTCCTCCCTTCCATGCACTACCACAGATTTTCCATTTGGCAAAGCAAGTAAGTGCCAGGTGACTTGATGAGCCTTCTTGCTGCTGTCCTGAGACAGTGGCCATTATGATAATGCAGCATCACACATCACTTCCCATTCTTCTCTTGCTCACCGCTCTTTAACTTCACTCTTACGGTTTTGCTGTACAAAAAAAGCAACAGAGCTGTGTCCTTGCCACAGGCCCTGTTTCTATGGAATGTGGGCTGAGGTGACCATTGAGAATACCACCAAAGGGTTATTTAGGATCTAGTACATTCTGGGCTTTGTGGTAGGTTTTGGTGATACCAGAAGGAGAAATACAATGTTACCAAAGAGTCAGGATATATATGGGAAAAGGTAAATAATATTTTCAAGCTCATACATGGCCCATGCCAAAGAAAGAGCATTAACAATAAGCATAAAAGACTTTCAGAGGACTGATCAATCACTGCAACAGTCAGACAAATCTTGTGTAGGTAGGTCACACTCATCTGGGCTGTAAAAAATGAAGGTTTAATTTTTTTCTTTTGAAAAAAGTTACTCTTCAACTCTCTCACCTAAGCTTCTCTGATAGTTCTGAAATTTATTTCTATTGGCTTGACATACTGTGTGAGGAAGAATTCAGCAGCGATTGCACACTAAGAAAATTTCATTATGACCTCTCTCTTCTATAAAAATATTAAAATGTTAAATTAAAAATTGGAAGTAGTAGTTTCTAGAAGACCCCATGGTTAATGTGTTTTATTTCTGAGAAGCACCCATTCATTATTTTCTTTGACGTCTAAACCAGTTTGTCACCTATGTCATACAATTTTCTGCAGTTCATCCAGGCCCTTGCCTTCTCCATAATTGAGCGGCTTCACACCTGACTTACCGCGTCCTGGCTGGGTCTGAAGTCCAAGACTCCATCACTGAACTAGCCTTCCCCCGGCTATGATTTTAAGTCCATTCAACAGACCTCTCTTTATTAAGTGCTTCCCCACTTTTCACTGCAGGAAAGAGGTGATCTGAGGGTCCAGAGGTCCCTTCTAAGGATCTTTGGGTATCTCTGACACTTGCACAGACAAGCCAATGACTTTAGTTTCTCATACAGGAGCCATATGACCTATCTGGCCCCCAGTTCTACAATTTCATTTTCAAGTTCTTTCAAAACTGTTGGATGGATGGAATCCCATTTTGATGATTTATTTAAATAGTTTGTCAGGTCAACAGCATCCTATACACATAAGATTCAAAATGTATATGTTTACTGTAGATGTAATTTTTCATGTCAACTTATGCAGCCAAAGAAAATGACCTTCATTTCAGAAAAATGCAATTTCTTTACAAATAGTAACTTGTAAAGCCCTAGTAAAGCAACTGTCAGATTCTGATAAAATAAAATAGCAATAATAATATATAAAAGAAAGTTTCAATTGAGTGGTTGAGGGGCCTTCATCTTTTCTTAATTACAACTTTGCATGGGGATTTATGAGTTATTCACATAATTTTCTGTCATTAGATAAATTTAAACAAGGAATATATTTCTGAAGAGGAGTCATAACTTGGAAATAGTGTATAAAAAAGAAAACAAAAGAATATCCATTTTCTTTTCTTTTTACAAGTCTCTCTGAAGATTATTTCTGAGCTCCATAGACCATACTCACCCCAAATTATCTCATTATGCACCAGATGGCTTCTCTGCCTGGTACTAGACTTTTTTATGGTGAGTTCAAAGAATGCAAATCACATTTAATGTTTGCTTAATTGAATCAAAATTCTAAAAGTCAAAACATTATTAGAAAGTTAAAATTGTTGCCCTTAAATTCTCCATATATTGCTTTCAAAAGTCAAATGAGTTACTTTTGAACGAGCTCACAATTTTTTAAATATTCTTTCCCTTAGTTTGGAGAACAAATGGTATCAGTGCTATTTCTGAAGCTCGTGCATGTCTATCTGTGTGTGCGTGCACCAAATATGAGATCCCATGAGTAGTTCCAAATCAAAATCTAGAAGAAAACATCTGTTGGAAAATGACTCTTTTCTTCCGTGATTTCATCAGCATGTTTATAGTCTTTGGGTATTAGATGAGAATCTAAAAGACTAGTCTCCTGTGGGGGCAAGTGAGGGAAAGAATTGCTTAATGTTATAGAATGGATGGCAAAGAAACTAGGGAAGTGGGTAGAATGAGCTGCCTGACCCAGAAAAGCCTGGGCCAGTAGCTGGCCTCAGGATATAGCAATTGCTTACTCAGAATATGATATGAGCATTGAAAACAGGAATATTTTAAAATTTCAAAAAAGAAGTGTGAACCTAAGAACAGAAAAGCACTCAGTCTCGGTTGAAGGTGCAAATGAGTTCCATGTTGGCTGGTGTCAACATCAGGATTACTCAGTCTTTAAGAAGGCGAGGTCAACATGGTAGGCTAAATTAATAGATATAGATGTCTCATTTCACCAAATAGTAGCATTGATCTTAGTGGGGAAGCAAACTGATGTTTCAGGCTATGTAGAAATGTCCCAGGAAACATGTGTAAGGATAAGGGTATCAGTTCCCAGGCTACTTAATCACTGAGTTCATAGAGCAAGTTGGTGTGCATTCCAGGGGGGAAATTCACATCCAGGACATTGGTGATCAAACATGAATGAAAGAGATCATTACAGCTTCGAATGAACTAACAATCAGTTTAAGGATAGTAGAACAGTTTAGGGCAGTGACTTTCATCTAGTATGCCATGAGAAGACCTCAGATGTGCCACAAAAATTTTTAAAGATCAAGAATTAATTTATTTTTGAAGATGTTCAAAGCATAGTAAGTATATTCTTTTTTTTAACTTTTTTTTTTTTTAATCAACATAAGTATGCCACAGCAGTTTAACTATAGGTTCAAGTGTGCTCTGAGATAGAAAAGGTTAAAAAAACACTGGTTTAGGGAGATGAAACCTGGAGAAACAAGACTCAAGAGCAAGTTTTGTAGGACCTGAGGATTCCAGCAAACAAGGAAGGGGAGTTGCTGGAAGGGATCAATGCTGCTAAGCAGCTCTACAACCACTGTCAACCCAAATAAATCTTCCTCAGCCTGGGAGGTGAACATCTTTGTTTAATATCTACCTGAGAAAAGGAGTTCAACAGAAAGAAAGGAACAGGAAAAAATTCATAATAACATGATAAATAAAGGAAAAATGCACCTATCATTCTTGAGCCCTAGTGATGTGGTAAAAGTCATCCCATAATCTCTTCCGCTGCATTCCATCTTCTTATACTAACAAGGACCCTGCAACATGAGAACTAGTACCTGCATTTCACAAATGAGGAAACTGACCCTCACAAAGGTTAAATAACTAGTCCCAAGGTCACAGAGCTCCCATTCATGGCTAAACCATAATTTTCAAATTGATCTACGTTTTCAAATGTATTTGATTTCTTTTATTTCTATCATTTCTTCCTGTTAAAGTTCCTTTTTCATAACAGTAACCTTGCCTTAGATAACAAGGAGGGACAGAGATGAATCTAGATGTTGGCAATACAGGACAGGGTGGTCAGTGTAGCCCTGGTGATAAGGTTAGAATATCCTCCCAGAGCAGGTAGCAGGTGCATCCCCCCAACCCAGAACAATGGTATGTCAACTGGGGACTTTATATGAACAATGAAAAGGTAAAACAGTCCCCAAGATGATGACTATATGGCAGGGGAGGTGGTGTGGCATCTACCTAACATGGATACTTGTAAAATTGTTCCTGGAGTTCTTCCTTTCTAGTAATTTAGGGCCAGAAAAGTATCATGTGTCACCTCCCTACTTAGAAGCAGTACGTCGCAGGTCACTGGATGATGTCCTGTCATTTGCATTGAATCCCTGAGCTAGACGCTGGGTTTCTTCACCCACCAGAGTTAGCCTGGGTGAGGGCCACACCCTTCAGGTAATGCTCTGAAAGCCCAGGATGCAGCTCATTAGGGACCCTGGCTTGTTAAGGCCCATCACACACTGTCAAGGGTAATTAAATCAGGGATTAGTGTCACCTAGAGAGTTTGGCGTGAGCCCGGTCCACATTAAAGTGTTTGACACTGAGTGGTAGAGGCAGACAAGGTTCCCATTAGTTCCTGGCATGGATCATCCTCTCTGAGGCTTGTGTGGGCTGACTGTTAGGTCGCTTGAGCAGGCGAAAGCTTGATATTTCAGTTTTTCTAAAATGCTTTTTCCCTTCACTTCGAGACCCAGTTTGCACTTATTGGATTTTTTAATTAAAGGACATGACACATTGCACTCTTCAGATTCTATTAAAAAAACACCTTCCTCTCAATTCACCAGAAGCTTCTCTTGTCTGGTCTCCCACATGGATGGAGCTGCCCAAGTGGTCCTTAATGCCCTGTTTACTCCCTGTCTGCCTGGGGTCCAGTGAAATGTGCCTTTCATCCACTTCTGGTGGAAATATAAATTAATATAACCTTTCTGAAAAGCCATTTGGTAATATGTTCCAAGAACTTTAAAATGGTCATATCCTTTTGATAGTTATAATTGTACTTCTGGGAAACTATCCTAAGGAAATAATCAGAAATACAAAAAAAAAAAAGTTTGTTAAACCAAAGATGTTCACCACAGCATTAGGTATAACTACAAAAAACTGTAAATGTCCATACTATTCAATAGACTATTAAATATCCATATGTTAGAATATCCTTATTTTATCCAACAGATACTTATGGAGAAATTACCCTGTGCCACAAACTCTGAGAATTGAACAGTAAACCCATCTCCTGCTTTCAAGAGTTTTTAAAATTAGATTTTTTTAGATTTTTATAAGATGGGAATCTGCTTACATTAAATTTTTGAATGGAAAACTAAGATTTTAAATTACATATATAGCAATATTTATTTATTTATTTAT
Organism: Loris lydekkerianus; assembly: GCA_963574355.1. Lineage (NCBI taxonomy): Eukaryota > Metazoa > Chordata > Mammalia > Primates > Lorisidae > Loris > Loris lydekkerianus. The sequence continues at coordinate 24,309 of CAUYPK010009737.1, forward strand.
TTTTTTGAGTCTCACTTTATCGTCCTTGGTAGAGTGCCATGGCATCACACAGCTCACAGCAACCTCCAACTCCTGGGCTTAGGCGATTCTCTTGCCTCAGCCTCCCGAGTAGCTGGGACTATAGGTGCCCACCACAACGCCTGGCTATTTTTTTTTGTTGCAGTTTGCCCAGGGCCAGGTTTGAACCCACTACCCTCGGTATATGGGTCCGGCGCCCTACCCGCTGAGCCACAAGCACCGCCCTATAACAATATTTCAAGTAGGTAAAAACTATGCTTAAAAAGAAGGAAATATGCTAATGTGTCAGCAAGGTTCTATCAGTCTTTAGGGTTGCTATAACAGAATACCCAAGACTGGGTAGTTTTTGTGGGTTCTGATTTTGGTGGCTGGAAAGTTCAAGATTGGACATGGGCAGAGGTGTAGAGCCTCAGGCTGCTTCAATTCACAGCAAACAGAAAAAGCTGAAGGGGGGGGGCCACTGGTGAGAGAGGAAGTCAGGCAGGTTCAGGGGTCCTTAACAGTCAACAGTCTGGTGGAAATTAACAGAGCGAGAACCCACCCCTGGGAAGGGCATTAATTTATTCACTGCCCACCAAGCCCCACCACCCAACACTGCCACACTGAGGAACATATTTCAACATAGGGGATTGAAGGGGACAAACCCAAACCACAGCAGGTTCGGTCTGGTTGATAAGATTGATATTCTCCTACTCTCTTTATTCTTTCCTATCTTTTTCTGAAACAAATACTTTGAACATATATTATCTTCATAATTGAAGAAGGTGGGAACAATATTGCATTTCTAAAACCATGCCAACATTGACAAATGATCTAATCAATTCCTATCCCCTGATGCTTATCTTGGCTAAGAAGACGCACTTTTGCCTTTTAGGCTACCAACTACTCTTTTATTTGGATGTAATTGCGAAGTAGAGATGTGTAGAAAGCAAATGAAGCTGGAATGCCAGCAGTCTGTTGTCCCCACCCTGTAGCTTCCTTCAGATGACTTTGGAATTTGGGGCTTGAATCTTTGCATGCCCTCTCCTGACCCCACCCCACCCCCCAGCCCACTCAGAATGAGGAAAGGGCAGCTATATCAGCATCATGGTCTCATCTCTGCATTAAGATGATAATTTCAACAGACCATTCAAAGGAAATAGTCTGCAAGCAGGAATCCAAAATCCCACCAAGGATTCTGAGTACGAGCTGGGGGTTGGCAGGGTCACAGGTGCGACTTCATTCTAAAGGACTAGCTAATGTAATTCCTGCCTGTAAGCCACCTGTGACCTGCCTTCATCAGATGTTCTAGCACATGCTTAGCAACCTGCCTGTGTGTAACAGGTGTAAACTGCTATGATGCAACAAGGCTGTTCATGGAAGACCTGGAATCACACAAGTTTGCATATGTATATTCCAAGAAAAATTCTAATAGATACTCAGAGTGAAAAGGACACAAAAAGATGAGGGGATGTTCCAATATTGGTATTCTTCCTCTCCAGGTGACATAGTCTGGGTCAGATTCTCCAGGGAAAAAATCCTTTTTGGTTAGTTCATGAAGCACAATGGATCATACACTTATACCACACTTTTAAAGATAGCTTTGAAAGTGGCTCTAATATCTTGGAAATCATGAACATCCATACCTATCCTAATGGACCTTGCTTTTACCACACCAACACCTTCGATATCTTACTAAGATACCTACAAACCTGCCCTTCATGAGCATTAGTCTAAATAATAATCAGAATAAGAAGAACTATTAAACAATGATTTTGTGCTAGGTGCTCAAAACTGTTTCTAAACTTCCCAGATGTCAAAAGGAAATTTAAGCTCAGAGTAGTCAAGTAAACAGAGAACAATCACCCATAGATGCAATTTGAAACAGATGAATTTTCTACAAAGCCCAAACTCTTCTCTTTCCAAAGCATCCTGTCACCTCAAAACTATTAGGGTTTTTTAAAGGGATGGAGAAATTTCTCCTCTATCTAAACAACTCATAGTCCATGTGCCGTGTAAATAGGAATGCCCCATGACCCCACACACCTTCTCGTGCCTTTCTCTTCCTTGTAATTGGTGATGAATTAAGATGGTGAGGAAGAATGCGGCTATGTTTTGTCATCATTGATGATATTTGCACACCAAATACCATCAGAACAAAGATAAAGGCCATTTGTCACTTTACCTCCAGTCCAGTCTGAAGACCTCCCACTCCAACATCCAGTAATTTGTAGGTACACATTTCTCCTTATCCAAAAGTGGGAAGAGAGGAGTTCATAGGTTAGCCCTGTGAAGGTCTAGTTTATTTTTATTTTTAAAGTGGAGAAAATGAGTCACAAGAAAGTGATGAATTTGCTACAGATCACATCTTTATGAAGCTGTATGAGGGTAAGGAGCAGGTCTCGCTTTCCTTAGCTCCAACATAAATTCATTCAGACATTGATTTGTTCTGCTAACTCATCCTGAGTTTCTACTACGTACCAAATGCCAGAGAAACAAACTCATTTGTGCCCAGGACTGTGTTGTGCCCACAGTAGTTACCAAGGGAATGTGCGCTGAAAGCATTTGTTGATTGCAGGTAATGGTGGCAGAAACGTGGACTCCAATCCCTGGATCCACCAGTCCCCAGGCATGTGCTAACACCGACAAAATTTATCATTCCATGTATGCAGCTAGCACCTGTGCTTCCAAGGAGCGCTGAGATCCACAGATTAGTAATGGATTGCAAACAAACTAGTGTCATTGCATCAACACTAAATGAATTATACTTTCATTTTGCTGAGTGCCTTCTTGCTTCTGAAATGCAGGCCCCAGAAAGCAGCGGCTCCTAACTGACCTCTCCACCACTCATTACCTACTCGCGCTCTGCCACATGGCTCTAATCAGCTCTTACAGGTCTGATCTTGTTAGAAAACACTGATCTCCCACCCCTGGAGTCCTGCCTAATGTACTACTGGGAGCAACCTCACCGGGGCAGAGAATCACAGGGTGTCCGGATTTCCATTCTTTTTTTTTTTTTTTAATTAAATCATAGCTGTGTACATTGATATGATCATGGGGCATCATACACTAGCTTCATAAACCATTTGAAACATTTTCATCACACTGGTTGACATAGCCTTCTGGCATTTTTTTAGTTATTGTGCTAAGACATTTACATTCTACATTTACTAAGTTTCACATATATCTTGATAAGGGTCCGTTCTCCACCAACCGGCAGGAGTGGACTTAGGCAAACACTAAATCGTTGTGTTTCAGTCTTGCAGTTACTCAGAGGGAAATGAAAGGAGCTGTCCTCCTTAATGCTTCAAGGAGACACAAAGGAGATTTATTGTCGGATGCCTACAAATATCCTCAAAGAAAATGCCTGTGAAAAACAATGGGTCTTTATTGCCTAAAATATCGATTCCCCCCAAGTTTTAAAAATGGCTTCACTGACTGGTAATACAGAAAGCAAAGAGGAAGTGGTAAGAATACATACAGGAGAGAGAGGAAACTTTTGCAATAATAATCGTCCTGCAAGAGGTATAATCATTATTTTCAAATAAATTTTGAGAAATGCCTTAGAAATTCCCAGAGGGGTGTCCAAGGCTAACCATGTGGGTTAGTTATAACAATGACCTGAAAAAGAGCAAGATGCCAGGGAAGAATTACAGCAGATGAATAATGAAGAGGTTCAAGTGAATGAAGGCACAGGCCTCCTCTCTCTCCTTCCTTCCCCCATTCTCCCTGTCCTCCACTGCAATATTAATGGAAGTGCCGTCCCCAGGATTCTCAGAGAACTTGTGCTATACAGGGAAGGGCAGGTGGGTGTGCTTACTGCCATGGGACGCTGCTTTCACTTTGTTGCCTCATTTCTCAGCAGCGAGGAATGCCAGTTCCCATTAAGCTCTGTGCATCTCATCACATCAGCAGTGGCCCTGAGCCAGCTCAAGGCGTGCTGGGATTCATTTGTGACAAGGTTAGAGCCTGGCTCAAAGAGGGGCACTCACCAAACAAAAACAGCACCTGTGAACCCTGTCAGCCCCCGCTACCAGACCCCAGCAGTTGGTGCCCACCCAACCCTGCTTCCTGCATTCCCTAGACTCATTCCTTAGAGACGACAGGAAAGGAATTACGAGCAGATTGACCACTGGCATCCAAATGACAGAAGCATGGAGGAAATGACAGCCCCAGTGACTGCAGAATTCACAGGGACTACATACAGCCCACTCGTTCTTAAAAGAGAAACCCAGCAACTTGAAGTGACTTGCCAAAAACTGTGCAGCAAGGCATGGCAGGGAGGGACGGTTGAGAGGTAGGGGAGGAGGGGAGTGGGGACTGAGCTGGGCCTGGACATCGACTAACCACTCTCTGTCCTCCATTGCCCTCAGGTCTCCAGGCTTCAGTTCCGGTGAAATACAGACTTGGACTAAATGATGTTTAAAACACTTTCCAGCTTAAACATTTAAAAACCTTGCCATTAAAATTGTGTTCATGGCCCTGGAACATGAACATTACCTGAAGCTTGTTAGAAATGTGGCATCTTGGTCCCCATATCAAAAGTATTTAAAGAGACTCTGCATTTTAACAATATCCCCAGATGATTCATTTAAATTCATTCATTTAAATGATTCATTCAAATTTAAAAAGCATTTTTCTAGGATATTTGATGACGAGTTTATAGAGAATCACCAGCTCTAACTTGAGAATTATACAATAAAGCAAAACAAATGTCAAACTAGATGACCCCTCTTCCTGAAGAAAATACCACTATTGCCCTCTAAAAGAACCTGGCATTGTGCTAAAATTTGCATTGTGCTAAATCCCATTCTACTCGAGCCTTTTGCTAACTTTTTCCACCCATGGTAGGCACCCCCTATGCCTCACAAGTCATTGCTAGTCCTGTGGCTATTGCCATGCACAGTGTCCTCTTGAATATATCCCATCTGGATTGCCTTAGAGTCTTTAGTCTCACTGCATCTGACTAAATATCCCAATAGAATACTCTTTAGAAGTCTCAAGTATCATGTGAAATATGGTAACTGTGGAGTTTCAGTCATGCCTTCCTATCCATCTTCCTGGATACGCTTATAGGTGACACATGACTAATTCTATGCCTGAGCCATGGTAGCTCTATTCACCTCCCCAGGGATTAGTTAATCAAACAGTAATAAGTAATGTCTTCTTTTTTCTTGCTGTGAAGCTCTATGCTACATGCTATTCCCCTGAAAATGGACATACTCAGTTTCTGCTTTGAGGGAATTAAAAATGGTTATAGTAGGATTTCTCAGCCTCAGCATTACCGACATTCTTTGTTGCATGGGCTTTCCTGTGTGTTGTAGGATGTTTATCAGCATCCCTGGCCTCTACCCATTGGATTCCTACAGCACCAAATCTCTCCAGTCATTGCCAAATGTTCCTGGGGGGGGGGGGGGGAGAAGCAGAAGAAAAATCCCCCTTATTGAGAACCACTGGGTTGGAAAACATTGGTATGGACAATCAAGAAAGTATAAAGAAAAAGTCTATGATGTGATTCTAAAGAGCCCCAACACAAATACTGAGCAATTACGTTAACAGGTGAAGTAAAGAGGTACAAATAACACGTAGAAAGGATCAAGAGAGAAAATGAGGCAAACAGGAGAAACCAAGTGGAATAGGCTGCATCTAATTTCAGCAAACATCCCTCTTATCAAAGAGTGCTGGTCTTCATCACAGGTCTTTTCTCAGACAGAGACGTTATTAACTAAGATGGAAATAATGTAAGAGACAAAAGAGTTCAAGGATATCAGACAAGGAGGGCTATTCAAATATGAAAGTGTTACTTTGGAATATTAATTCCCAGAGGCACGTCTGCTGCACATAGATTCATAAAATCGACAGCTGGAATGGGCATTCCTCACCTGCTCCAGTGCCATCATAAGAGGGTTCAATGTACTTGGCCAGGGTCACAGTTACCTAGTGGCAGAACCAGAACCAAAACCTTCAAGGTCTATGAAGGTTCAGGTTTGGCATTAACTTTTTTGGAGGGCCAGCATCCAGAGGCAGTCCTCAAATTACTGAAGACCAATGCTAGCTGTGTCATCAGACTGAACCGAAGCCTCCTGCCTCTGAGCCTAGTACTCTCCCATGCCACTCTGCCCGTTGTGATTGTGGTGGTTTTTATAGTATGGAAAGTCTATTAATGAAATGCTAACTAAAATAGCATCTAATGTATTGGAAAACTAAAACATGCATTTACAGGTCTTAGAATAGAAAATGATGAGGATAAGGTTTAGAATGATGTTATGAGATCAGCACTCAAAGGAGGGAAGAGGTGACTTCCAGGGTACCAATGACAGGGAATAGGTTGGGAGGGGCCTATGATATGGCACTCATGACATAACACAGTACTCACTTCTCCACTCCCCCTCTGCCAGTTGTCAAACAGCCTCTAAAAGTAGAGCCTAGGTCAAGTGTCCCCAGGGGAGGAGGGAGCCCAGCCACCAGGAAAGAAGATAGGTGGTCCTTTACACCTTCAAAAGATTAAAGTTGGCTTATGTTCAAGGTGAAACTTAGAACCAACACACTGGACCTTTAGAGTTTTTCTGCCTCAGAAAAATCTCTCTGCTTGCTGATGCTAGAGATCTCTTATCACAGGACAAAGTTTCTAAGGCTACCATACATACAAAAGCCTTAAAATTCAACTGCTGGTTGGAATAATACCATAAACTCATTCACATTCAACTACAATCAGTTAATCAAAGGGTGGTCATTATATCAGACACAGATACTTCAGTTTTTGTGGTGGAGTGGATTCCCAGCCATTGAAGAATCTGGTTGCTGAGGGGAGAAGGAAAAGGGACAGCACAGAAAGAAGAGGCTGCTGACCCAGATATACTTAGAATACTTGGTCATTCTGCTGAGCCAACATGGCTCCACCTTCAACTGGACTGGGACAAATATCTGTGTCCTGAGGTGCTTTTGTCATGCTAATGCACCCAGACAGCTCTGCTTCATAAGATTTAGGGGAGGTTTTGTGAGTTTGTTTGCACTGAGCTGAGTTCCCTTACAAAGCCTTCATTACTCAGGATATCACCAAACAGAAAAGGAAAGGGCCGTTGGGTTCCACCTGAGGGAATACAGAACAGAGGATGCAGCCTCAGTGGAGACCAAAAGAACGGCAAAAAGAGGCATCTTCTCAGCGGCCAGACATTGTGCCAGCTTCCTTAAGAAAGTGATTTCCCGCACTCTTGTGAGAAAGGTACTATCTCTCCTATGCAGATGAGGCAATGGATGTTCAGGAGCTTTGAATAAAATTTGGCCGTGGCCATTTAAAGTAAGTGGTGGAGTCTCTGATACCAAAGCCCTTGCTCTTTCCACTCCGCCATGCAGAAAATTGAGGAAGGAAAAGACAGCCCATTGAAAACCCTTCCCCGTGTAAGTCAACAACTAAACTCAGGATTTAGTGAATCTCAGCAGAGGAGAACTCATGCATTTATTCTGCAGCTATTCACTGAGCCTCTAAGATGAGCCCGGCATTGTTCTGGGCTCTAACAAGGACAAGGGGTCTAACAAAAAGCACACAAGAAATAAAGTGCCTTTTGTCCATGAAATTACCATCTTTTTGAGAGGGGAAATTAATGCACAGCAAATAGTGAAGTAATATAAAATAATGCAAGTTAGATAACAAGAACTGTAGGTCTTCAGAGATGGGGAATATCTAGGTGAGATAGGGCAATTGTGGGAGGTCTTTATCAAAAAGAGGCACTTTTCACCATAGATTTGTAGTATGATCTGAATTCTGGTAACATGATGCCTCCTGATTTGTTTTTCTTTCTAAGTAATGTATTGGCTATTTGAGTTTTTTTCTGATTCCATATAAAACAAAGTGCTAGTTTTTCAAGTTCTTTAAAGTATGACATTGCTGCTTTCTTTGATAGGGAATGCATTAAATCTGCAGATGGTTTTGGGTATGGACATTTTAACAATGTTGATGCTTCCCAGCCATGAGCATGGTACGTTTTTCCATCTGTTAACATCTTCGGCTATTTCTTTTCTTAGAGTTTCATAGTTCTCTTCTAAAGACTTTCTTTTGGATGATCTGAAGAATCCATCGAACGATTTCAGTGACCATGATTATACAGCCCTAAATGTTTCTTGTCCACTAGAAGGTGCTAAAAATCCTACTGAAGTCTTTGAGCCCCAGTTATCTGCAGAAACAAATGGGGAATACAAGCTATCCTCTTTGCTTTTTCTCAACCCTGCTGCCACCTTTATTGAAGACTCCACTAAACTTGAGCCATCTTCTTGAATTTGAGTACCCCCCAGTTCAACGTCCTGCTGGAAAATAGAGACCCCACTAACCTGTATTTCTCTCCATCTCCTAACCTTTGTAACTTAAAAATACGTAGTTAAAATTGTTACCTCCTAGTGCCTAAGCAAATTTTTGCAGCTGGGATGAAATTCAAACCACATTAAAAATGATGGGTAATACCTCAAATAAATAAAGTGAATCAAAAACACATTAGCAAATGAACCGGAAGGCTGCAAGAGATAAAATAACAAAGAAAAGCAATGTTTAGGGGCTAATTTATGAACCCAAGTAACTAGAGCAAGTTAGAATTAGATCAACTCTGTATTCCAAGGACAGGGAATGGGAAAGGCAAAGTGACCAAAAGGACAGAAAAATTCTGACTAGAAAATGGAAGGCACAAAAACTTCCTATTAAGAAATGGAAGGTGTGCCAAGCTGCGATGTTTTTTTACTTTCTTTCTCTCTCTGGGCCAAGCCCCAGGAGAGAGAAAACCACTCTGAAGAGACAGCAGCTGCAGTGCCACGGGGGATTACTTCTGTAGTTAATTCAGGAACCCAGGTGAGTCTCTCTCATAACATAAAAGGGATCAGGGACTCTAATTTCAAGCCCTGGAGATCAATTTTCAAGCTCTAAAGCATTTGTTCACTAAAGAGTGAAAGGTTCTCTCTTTGAGGACAGAGAGAGGAAAGGGCTGGGGTGAGACAGTGCCTCTCAGACTGTGACACCCACGCGAAGGACATGGCTCTGGGCTCCTGCATCACTCCAGCTGGCCCAGCCACTCCTGCCACTCGCTCCGAGCCGCCAGCTCCGAGGCCTTTCAGCCATTTAGGCCACGTGACTCATATTTACAGGGTGCCTACCACACCCTTGTCCTGGGCCAGGTGCTGGCCATGCTGGGTGTCACAGCCTGGAACTGGCCTGTGCTCTTGCCACTCGGCCACACCAATTCAGTGATTAAACATCAGAAGGAGGAGTCTAGCCATCTCTAGGAACTTGTCTTGGACTAACACAAGCAAAATGATGTAGGGTTCTTACCCATTTTTTTAAGTCATATTTTTCTATCTGGAAATAGTCCCTAAATAGAGTAGTCAATCATGGAATCATAAACTTTTCAATCTCCTAGGCCAATCCCCTCACAGTGCAAATGAGGCTCAAAGGGTTTAAGCTGACTTGCTCAAAATAGCACACAGGGCCAGAGCCAGCCCAGGGAAGCAGGTTCACATGTTCTCTGAGGCTGAATGCTCTTAGCACCACACCATGTTTTGTCAAATCAGTCCACTGAATTAAAATTGTTGGTGAACAAATTAAATTGAAAATCATGCTAAATTGTTTCCTAAAATCTATGCAAAGGCTTTGGGACTAGGAGGCACCCTGGGCCACCTGGGGACAGCTCACACCTTGGCACAAGCCCTGGGGGAAAAAACTCCTCTGAGGGTTGGCCTGGGAAACCTGGGGGACAGCACCTCTAAAAAGCTTTAGTCCAAATAGCACCACTATTTTTGCTTCTTTGCTAAACTGTGGGGAGTTTCCAAAACATGATGAGTCATCTCAACTCTCTGTGGATATTAAATCTACTACAAGACAAAGATCCCTAGCCCCTCAGAATTTCTAAGAATCTAAAAACAATTGTAGCCCTCAGACCAGACATGGTGGCCCATGCCAGTAACCATAGCATTCTGGGGGCCGAGGTGGGCAGATTGCTTGACCAGGAGTTCGAGACCAGCCTAAGGAAGAGTGAGACCTCAACTCTCCTAAAAATAAAAAAACTAGCCAGGTATCATGATGGGTGCCTGTAGTCCCAGCTACTCCTGAGCCCAGGAGTTTGAGGTTGCCGTGAACTAAGCCAACACCAGAGCTCTCTAGCCTGGGCCAACAGAGTGAGACTATGTCTCAAGAAAAACAAACGAACGAAAAACTAGCCAATCATCAGCTTTGTATGTTTTTAAACTTTATCAAAAGGGAATGTGTACTCTACTGCAACTTATTTTTTTTCACCCCACATGACTTTTTAGATTCACCCATGGGTTTTGTTGTATGTAGCTGTAATTTGGTTTTGGGGGGTTTTTTGACAGAGTTTCACTCTGTTGCCCAGGCTACCGTGCCATAGTGTCTGCATAGCTCACAGCAGCCTCAACTCCTGGGTTCAAGCAATCCTCCTACCTCAGCCTCCTGAGTAGCTGGGACTGGCTTCAGGAGCCCACCACAAAGCCTGGCTAATTTTTCTATTTTTAGAAGAGATGGGGCTGGCTTCCAACTCCTAAACTCAAACAATCCTCCCACCTAGGCCTCCCAGAGTGCTAGGATTACAGGTGTGAGCCGCTGTGTCCAGCCAATAGTTACAATTCTTTCATTTTCATGTCAACATGAATTCTCTCCTATGAATAAATAAAAATGTATCCATCTACTGTGAATGGAGAGTTGGACTACTGCCAATTTTTATTACAAGCATTTCTAATAGAAATTTTCTTACCCACTTTTTGATGCACATACAAGATCATCAAGGGGGGTACTTTGAAGGTGACCATAATGACATTCAGCAATGTGGTATGTAGCACTTTTTCTGGGATGAGTTCATAAACTTAATTATCCAACCCTATGTGTTATGTACATACGCACATGTGTATAAGAATGTAAATGCTGGGTCAGATGACATGTTCATCTGCAACTTTTAAGTAATTTTTCAAAGTGATTGAATTTATATTCCCACTAGCAATATATCAAAGTCAGATTGCTACAAATCTTCACCAATACTTGTCCCAAGGCTTCCACAGTGGCTTGTGGGAAGCTTTACAGTTTCCGTGGTTATACCAGGCGGAGCAGCTTTTTCTTGTTTGCTGGCCAGTCACGTTGCCTCTTCTAGGGTCTTCTCTCTTTTATTGCTCACTTTTCTATTGGGTTGTCTGTGTTTTTCTTTCTGATTTAAAGGCATTCTTGATATACAAGCGCATCCCTGGGATATAACAGGCTAGGTTCCAGACCAACAGAATGAAGTATCACAAGGAAACGAGTCACACAGATTCGGGGGCTTCTCAGCAAAGATAAAGGCAATGTTTACACTACACTGTAGATGACTACATGTGCCAGCGATTTTCAACCGGTGTGCCCTGAGAGGATGTTAGTTGTGCTGCGAAAACTTTTAAAGATTAATTTTTTTTTTTTTTTTTTTTTTTTTTTCTGAGACAGTGTCTCACTGTGTCACCCTAGGTAGAGTGCCGTGGCCTCACAGCTCACAACAATCTCAAATTCTTGGCCTTAAGTGATTCTCTTGCCTCAGCCTCCCAAGTAGCTGGGACTACCGGCACCAACCACACCCCTGGGTATTTTCTTGTTGCACTTGTCCTTGTTGCTTAGGTGGCCCAGGCCGGGTTCAAACTCTCAGCCTGGGTGCATGTGGCCAGTGCTGTAATCACTGTGCAATGGGCGCCACACCTAATGAAATTATTTTCAAAAAGAGTTCAAAGCATAGTAAGTATATTCTATTTTTTCCTCTTTTATTTGATCAACATAATTGGAGTGTTCCACAGAAGTTTATAGGTTAAAGTGTGCAGTGAGATAAAAAGGATGAAAAACACTGACAGATGTGATAGCATTATGTCTAAAGAAACAACATATAAACCTTAATTAAAAATATTTTAGATAGGCTGGTTGCTGTATCAACCAGCAGCAGAGTTCGTTGGTTATGGCCTCCAACTTTAAGAAGGGTAACATGACATCAAGTGCCCAGCAAAAAAGGAGAATTCCTAAGCCTGAGCTTACTGAAGAGCAGAAACAGGAAATCCGGGAAGCTCCGGATCTCTTTGATGCTGATGCAACTGGGACCATAGATGTTAAGGAACTTAAGGTGGCAATGAGGGCCCTGCGCTTTAAACCCAAGAAAGAAGAAATCAAGAAGGTGATAAGTGAAATTGACAAGGAAGAGACAGGGAAAATGAGTTGCAGTAATTTTTGACCGTAATGACTCAGAAAATGTCTGAGAAAGATACCAAAGAAGAAATCCTGAAGGCTTTCAAGCTCTTTGATGATGATGAAACTGGGATGATACCGTTCAAAAACCTGAGACGCGTAGCCAAGGAGTTGGGCGAGAACATGGCTGATGAGGAGCTGCAGGAAATGATTGATGAAGCTGCCCGAGATGGAGACGGTGAAGTCAATGAGCAGGAGTTCCTGCGCATCATGAAGAAGACCAGCCTGTACTGAGACCGGCATCTTCTACTGCAAGCACATGCAGCGACAGCAGTGCCTGCCGTTGTGTGAGATTTGGCTTTTGAGAATCCAAACCATTTTTCCCTCACTTACCTCCCTGTGTAAGTTTAGTAGTAACCTTGAATCTATTTTAGACTTTTTGGGAAGTGTTCTTTGATATTACAGTTTCTTGTAAAATGACATGCTGGTTAATTTTCAAACATAAAGCAAGAGCACATTAGAGTGGAGAAGGGGTCTTAGGCTTTGAGCACCTGCCGTTTTGTCTTATATTGTTTCATTCTTTCCCTGCCTTCCCACCTATATGGAAACACAGAATGACTTCTTAGACAAGCACGCGTTGTACCTGTGTCACCACAAGCAGCGGCCATTCTTCAGTAGTTCCAGTTTTTAGTTGACACCTGAACGTAGTTTTCTCTCTTACAAAACTGAGTGGACTCTAGCACTGGTATTTGGATGTGTGTTACTGCTGTTTTGTTTTAACAACAAAACCTTTCTTAGTTTCAAAAAATATATATTTAATTACTAAAATATGTAATGATCACTTTGCTGGTGGAGGGTCTTGCCTCAATTTCATGGCTGCTAAATGATCAAGGCAGTGGTTACTAAAGGCTGGGGAGGCTGTGGCAATTTCTTACAACACAACCATGAAATCTGCTACATCAACTGACATTTCTTTTCATAAAGATTTCCCTGTAGTATGTGTTGCTGTTTGATAGCATTTGATCCACAGAACTACTTTCAAAATTGGAGTCAATCCTCTCAAAGCCTGCTGCTTCAACTAAGCTTATAGAATATTCTAAACCCTTCATTCTCATTTCCATAATGTTCAGAGTATCTTCACCAGGAGTAGATTCCATCTCAAAAGACTACTTTCTTTGCTTATCCATAAGAACGCACACCTCACTATTCAAGTTTGATTGTGAGGCTGCAGCAATTCAGTCACACCTCCAAGCTCCACTTCTAATCCTAGGTCTCTTGCTACTTCTGCCACGTCTGCCATTCTTTCCTCCAGGAAATCTGGAAACCTGCACAGTCATAATGAGATTGGAATCAACTTCTTCCAAACTCTTACTGATGTTGACATTTTGACCTCCTCCCATGAATCATGAATGCTCTTAATGGCATCTGGAATGGTGGTGAATCCCAGATCCATCAGAGGAATCACCATTATGGTATGTACACCGTTACGAATGTTTTTCTTAAATAAGAAGACTATGAGGTAAAAATTACTCTTTGATCCATTGGCTACAGAATAAGTGTTACCAGGTACGAAAACATTAGTCCCCTTGTACATATTCATTAGAGCTCTTGGGTGACCAGGTGTACCATTAATTAGCTATGCAATCTTTCCCTGAGCAGTAGATCTTAACAGTGGACTTTAAATATTCAGTAAATGATGCTGTAACCAGATGTGCTACCACCCAGGCTTTGTTGTGACATTTCTAGAGCACAGGCAGAATGGACTTAGTATAATTCTGAAGAGCCCTGAGGAATGGTAAATAAGCATTGATTTCAGCTTAAAGTCAGTGGCTACATTAGTTCCTAACAAGAAAGTCAGCCTGTCCTTTAAAGCTTAAAGGGCTAGGCATTGACTTTGCCTCTTTAGCTAGTGAAGTCATAGATGATATTTCTTTAGAATAGAATGCTGTGTTGTCTGCACTGAAAATCTGTTTAGTGCCACCGCCTTCATCAATAATCTTGGTTTTCTGGGTAACTTGCTGCAGCTTCTCCATCAGCACTTGCTGCTTCACGTTGCACTTTATGTTATGGGGATATCTTCTTTCCTTAAACCTCATGAAGCAACTTCTGCTAGCTCCAAACTTTGCTCCTGAAGCCTCTTCTCCTCTCTTAGCCTTTACAGAACTGAAGAGATGTGGGGCCTTGGTCTGGATTAGGCTTTGGTTTAAAGGAAGGTATGGATGGTTTGATCTTCTTCTATCTTCTAAACAACCCTAGCTGCATGAGCAGGAGGGAAACTCAAAGGAAGGACATCAGGGTGTCCACAGAATAACCAGAAGACTCGGGTCCATCAACTGAAGGATAACGTGGTTCACAAATGTGTAAAGAAGAGCTTTATTTCCCATATCAGCAATAAGGCTGCCTCACTTTCTTATCAGTGTGTGTCCACTGCAGTAGCACTTTAAATTTCTTTCAAGAACTTTTTCCTTTGCTTTCCCATCTTGGCTATTTGGTGCAAGAGGCTTAGCTTTGGCTTATTCTGGCTTCTGACATCCCTTCCTCACAAAGCTTAATCATTCTTAGGTTTTGGTTTAAAGTGAGAGACATATGACTTTTTCACTTGAACACTATAGGGTTATTAATTGGCCTAATTTCAAGACCATTGTCTCAGGGAATGGGGGTGTCTGAGGACAGAAAGAGAGATGAGGGAGCAGCCGGCGGAGCAACACACACATTTATGAACTGAGTGGCCTGCTATCTTACATGGGTGTGGCTCAAAGTGTAAACAGCGAAGTTCTAAATACACCATGGCAAGCCATCATCTTCCCTCACATCTAACAACTCTGATGGCCATTCCAGACAAGAACAAAAAAGAGTTCCCTTGTCTGCTAAGATATGGGGTACCTGAAAATCACCCCGAGAAGTGGGTGTTGACATCTGACTTCTCAAGCAGGAGGCTATATGACCCTATGCAACAGAAACAACCCTAGCTGCATGAGCAGGAGGGAAACTCAATAGAAGGACGTCAGGGGGTCCACAGAATAACCAGAAGACTCGGGTCCATCAACTGAAGGATGACGTGGTTCACAAATGTGTAAAGAAGAGCTTTATGTGGGCAAGGGACTTAAAGAGAAACTTCTCTCAAGAAGACAGACGCAAAATCTACAAACACATGAAAAAAAGCTCATCATCCTTAATCATCAGAGAAATGCAAATCAAAACGACTTTGAGATATCACCTAACCCCAGTAAGAGTAGCCCACATAACAAAATCCCAAAACCAGATATGTCGGTGTGGATGTGGAGTAAAGGGCACACTTCTACACTGCTGGTGGGAATGCCCACTAATACTTTCCTTCTGGAAGTATGTTTGGAGAATACTTAGAGACCTAAAAATAGACCTGCCATTCGATCCTATAATTCCTTCACTAGGTTTATACCCAGGAGAACAAATCTCCCAATATAACAAAGACATCTGCACAAGAATGTTTATTGCAGCCCAATTCATAATTGCTAAGTCATTGAAGAAGCCTAAGTGCCCATTGACCCACGAGTGGCCTAGCAAATTGTGGTACATGTATACCATGGTATATTATGCAGCCTTGAAGAAAGATGGAGACTTCACCTCTTTCATGTTTACATGGATGGAGCTGGAACATAGACTTCTTAGCAAAGTATCTCAGGAATGGAAGAAAAAGTATCCAATGTACTCAGCCCTACTGTGAAGCTAAATTATAGCTTTCACATGAAGGCTATAACCCAACCATAGCACAAGACTATGGGGAAAGGGCCAAGGAAGGGGAAGGGATGGGGGAGGTTTTGTTGGAGGGAGGGCAATGGGTGGGGCCATATGTATGGTGCATCTTAGAATGGGTGCAGGCGATTGCACTAATGTACACAGCTATGTTTTAACAATAAATAAAAAAAAAAAAGAAAGAAGCTCTGGATCTCTGACAAGTGAGATGACCAAAACTCCACCATAGGTATCAATTCTGTCTATGAATGTGAACAGCTTGAATCCCACTCTAAAAAGGCACAGGGTGACTGACTAGATACAAAAGCCTAGGCCAAATATCTGTTGCATCTAAGAAAAACACATAACCTCAAAGGATAAAAGAAGACTCAGGGTGAAGGAATGGACAACAATAATCCAGACAAATGGAAAGCAGAATAAAACTGGGTTTTCAAACTTAAATGCAGATATAATTGGATTAAAAGCAAAAAAAAATAAGAAAAGATAAGTATGGACACAACATACTTGTCAAAGGAAACGCACATCATAAAGAGATTTCAATAATTAACATTTATGCATCCTATCTGAATACTCCTTGATTTATAAAGAAACTCTAAGTTATCTGAACCATATGATAACTTCCTGCACGATAATAGAGATTTTTAACATCTATTTGACAAAACTAGATAGATCCTTCAAGCAGAAACTGAACAAAGAAATAATGGTCTTAAACAACAACCTGGAACAAATGGACTTAACATGTATATAAGGAACATTTCATCATCACAAAACTGAATACACATTCTCCTCATCAGTGCCAGGGTCCCACCCCTGAGGCAGGGTCCTTTAATACCTTTGGAACTGGTGGCTGTCAACTGAAGAAAAATAAAGTTAAAAGCAGTGAGAGACAAAGAGGACATGCAGAATAGAGGTTTTGTGTTTGTTTAATTAATTAATTAATTTATTCATTTATTTATTGCCGTTTTTGGCCGGGGCCAGGCTTGAACACACCACCCCTGGTATATGGGGCCGGTACCCTACTTCTTGAGCCACAGGCGCTGCCCCAGAATAGAGTTTTAAAAGGTGGGAACATAGGGGACCACCAGTAGCTTGTGGGGTTCCAGTGAGTGGCCCAGAGTGTTTGTTACATTCAGCTTTTTGAAGGCTATTTTATCATTCAGCTGAAAGGCTAAGCTAAGGAAGGGAATAAAAATGTTAACATTTTCTCTGACTAAGCATGTTAGTTCTTATTCTATCTATAATCATTAACGTTAAGATTCTGGGCAGCACTGAGGAATCCAAAACCTGAACCTTGTGTGGGGGAGAATCCTGTCTGTGGTCATGCACATAAATTCCTTGGAGGAGGTTAAACCCCTCTAGTATCTCTGTGCAGCAGACACAATGGTGTCAGGTCTCCTCTGAAGAATCGGTGGAAAGGAGGAATTTTCCCCTTATCTCCACCCAGAGGCATTTCCTTCCATGATTAGGGTACAAGGTCTCCTGTCCATATTTCAGGGCTTGGGCTGTTCCCTTGATCTCTGCACCCGTCGTAATCCAAATTCCCACAATGGGCATTTGCTTTGACTATCAATGGGGCAGGGGATAGCCTGGTTAATGTTTCCTCCCAGGCCTTGCATGTACTTCTATTATAGCCATTGTTTTTCAGAGTGTTTAAAGACCCAGTAGAGTTTTTGCAAGCTGTACCCCTTACAGGCCAGGCTTCTAGTAAAAGCAAGTACTGCTCAGACAAGTAATTTAACTGCTAGTTTAAAAGCAAGCAAGCTAAACTTTTTATTCCACCTTGCTCTGCTTGTTGCACTGTTTTTCCCCTTTTCTGGAGTTGTTTTCCCTTGCCAAGAATGGGTTTCTCCCTGCACATCAGCCCAAGGATCAATCTTTAAAATTGATCATATCTTCAGGAAAAAGTCTAACTTCCACAAATGCAAAAGAATAGAATTTATGCCTAGTATCTATTCAGACAATCACAGGATAAAAGTTAAACTCAAAAGCAGCAGAAATCATCATGCAAAAATAAAGTCAGGGTAACTAAATAACCTTATGCTGAATGATAGTTGGGTCAAATCTGAGATTAAGTAGGAAATAATTCAATTTTATTAACAAAATGACAAGGAAGCTGGAAACTATCCAACTAACTGTTGGATACTGAGTCAGGTGGATGGATTAAGCTCAGGAGTTCTAGACCACCCTGAGCAAGAAAAAGAACTCATCTCTACAAAATACCTGGGCATTTTGGTGGGGGCCTCTAGTCCCAGCTACTTAAGATGATGAGGCCAGATCACTTGAACCCAAGAGTTGGAGGTTGCTGTGAGCTATGACACCACATCAGTCTATGAAGTGTGAAAAAGTGAGAGTCTATCTCAAAGGAAGAAAAAAAACTGTCCGCTAAGCACCTGTGTCTCAAGCGGCTAAGGCCCCAGCAACATACACATGAGCTGGAGGGTTAGAATCTAGCCCAGGCCCACCAAACGACAATGATGATGGCTGCAACAAAAAAATAGCCAGGTATTGTGGCAGGTGCCTGTAGTCCCACCTACTTGGGAGGAGGAGGAATCACTAGAGACTAGGAGTTGGAGGTTGCTGTGAGCTGTAATGTCATGGCACTCTACCCAGGGTGACAGCTTGAGGCTCTGTCTCAAAACAACAAAACAAAAACAACAACAACAAAAACAAAAACAAAACAAAACAAAACAAAACAAAAAAAACCTGTAAGATACTACTAAGGTAGTCCTAAGAGGGAAATTCATAGCATTAGATGCCTTCATCGAGAAAACATAAAGAGAACAAATTAACAACCTAATGGGGCCATTCAAGAAACTAGAAAAAGAAAAACAATCCAACCCCAAGCACAGCTGAAGAAAAGAAATAACCAAAATTAGATAATTAAATGAAACTGAAAACAAAAACAAAACAATCATTTGGAAGATCAGCAAAACATAAAACTGGTTCTTTGAAAAGAAGAGGTCATATTGGTGGGTGCCTGGAGGTGGGTGGATCACCCGACCTTAGGAGTTTGACACAAGGTTGAGCAACAAAGAGACAAGCCCAGCCCCAAACCCCCACCAGTCGTTATCAAAGTAGAGGAAAAACTGCTTATTAGATTTTGCTTAACATGATATAAGTCACATAACTCTTCATCATGATTGTTTGGTCTTGTTTTGACTTTTCCTTCAAGGCATCATTCTGCACTGTAGATACATAACCATGGCATAGGTGATTCTGTTGAAGGCATTGGTCTTTGTTGTTGATTTTCAAAGCGTATTTGTGTGGCTTAAATCATGAGGGACCTTAAACCAGATTTCCCTACACAAAAGAATCCACAGACAAGCCTTGTGGCAAAACATAGAGTGGGTATGCTCTATCAGGTGGGATGCAGATAATTGGAAAAAACACTATTGAGACAAAACATGAAGAGTCTCACCTGATCAGTAAGGATATTTCTAAAGGAACAAATGAGAAATCTTTGTTTAATGAAGTTAAGGATTCTTGCTTTTCTGGAAAAAGAAGGAAAATGTTTTCCAAATCTTCCTCTGATTAAGAGAAAAAAGAAAGAAACTTTACCCAAAAAGCGATATATTGGGAGCATCTATTTTTTGAAAGACGTAAACAAGAGGAACAGAACCGGTTATTAGCATTACAGCTTCAGAAAGAGTAGGTAAAGAACAAATGAAGCCAAGCCAGCAGAAAGGATCCCCTGATGAATATCCATTATGGTCTACATCTTCACCTTCACACTAATCGCTAAATGGACAGAGGAAGAATTCCAAAGCTAGGAATATCAAAAGACAAATTGACACAGCATTCCAAACCTCTCAGAAGCTCAAAAGATGAAAACTGGCAACCTTCTTTTAAGATCCAGTTGAGGCATTCCATTAATGGAAGAAAGGGGCCAAATTCTACTAGAAATAATAGTAAGATATAATCTTGTATTATATCTTGGGGCTGGGGGACAAGGTATAGGGAAGACAATTGACAGAAGGAGGGAGGGCATGAGGCAGGATCTCACCTAGTGTGCATGTTGTGAGGGTATATAACAAGCCCCTTGAGTGAGGTGCTCTCCTACAATAGGATCTTTAACCTGGAAGTGACAACAATGTAACCTAATAATTTATATCCTCATATTAATTTCAAATAAAAATAAATAAAATACATAATAGAAGATTTCAAAATAAAACAGGTAATTTATTAGCCCTACATCCACAGACAGAAATGTTCTCCCACTTGTGGCTTATTGGTTCTAATGACAGTTGAGCTTCCTGGCATACAACAGTTTCGCACAACAGTTGGGATTTTGTACAGCACTGTTACTCCAGCAGCAATGCAGCTTACAAAACTGGACAGAGCCACTTAAGTGGCAGGGTACTGGAAAGACGTGTGTTGACACATATCCAAAAAGATCCATGTTATGGAAGCCTACAAATGTACTATGCTTGGCTATAGCCTCAATTTGTTCAAAGCATCACAGATTTTAAGCCATGTCTCATTTGCCTGAAATATCAAGGTAATTCTGGTCTTAAACCTGACCAATTTGTATCTGCCAAAGGACAGCAACATAGCATCTTTTCCATAAACATGACTGTTCATCAGTGACTAATTTACTGGGAAAAATCAATTGGAAGCTCAGGACACTCTCTCATTCCACCTTCCATCTTCAGATTTCTAAAGCTTGCACTTCACCTCCCTTAGGCCTTTCTTCCTGTGTCACTTTCTCAAAGAGCCCTTAGCTGCACAATCTACTTGATGATCCCAATCTCACAATAACCCCACTCCATTTCCCTTCCCTCCTTCCCTGCTCAGTTCATTGCGTAACGTGACCATCATGATATGTACGTATCCTTTTGATTTCATTTTCTAAGACTCCCCTACTGGAATGTGAGGTGCATGCGAGCAGAGATTTTCTGTGTGTCTTTCGTGATGTGTCAGCGTTAAGAGCAAATCTGGCATCACAGCAGGTGCTCAACAAATGTTTGTGGAAGGAATTAATGCAAATTGCATTTGGTGACCAACCGTAATCTGCATGCAATTCTCTGAGGTTACACTTAACACTACAGTGTACTTCTTTCAGGATTTCTTACCACGAATTTAAATTCTGATACAAAGGGCCATTAAAATTGTTATGTTACACATCCATCAATCTGATAAACAATTCTATAATACTTAAAACAACACTCTGGGAGTATGAGGCCGGAGAACTGCCTGAGCTGAGGAGTTTACAACCAGCCTGAATAAGAGTGCTACACCTCCTCTAATAAAATTAGAAAACTTAGCCGAGCATTGTTGCATGTTCCTGTAGTTCCAGCTACTCAAGAGGCGGACCCTGAGGATCACTGGAGTCCAAGAGTTTGAGGTTGCTGTGAACTATGATGCCATGGCACTCTACCCAGGTGACAGAGTGAGACTGCCTCAAAAAATTAAGAAAAGATCTGAATGCAGTTCTTACAGACCATAGTCAGTTCTCCTACTTCCTTCACATGAATGAATGAGGCGAGGTCAGAATCTATGTGAAAGCCTCATTAAGAGGTGAAAAAGGGAGCATAACTGACTTCTCCAAGATGTGAAAAGGAAAGGAGGATAGAGAAATAATGAAAGTTTCCCTGTTTGTCTGAAGTACAGCTACTAAGGAAGAAAGTAGTAACTGAAGATGGCAAAGTAGTCAGATCTTGTGGACTGCTGGCCTTAGTTGGTCATTGTTTTGATTCTAATTTAAAGGAAATACATTGGAGAGTTTTCGGCAGGGGCCTGATTGATGGAGATGATGAATGATTGAACGATGAACAATTGAATGATGGAAAACTCTAGAATCAAATATGTGAGTTAAGTGGGAAAAGACCGATCTCATTTTCTCTGGGTGCTCTTTAGAGACAGCACCATAGGTTTCTTCCAAGTTTCTGAATGTTTGTGTGTGTGTACATATATGCATTAAAAAATCCCCAAGTGGACACAGTGGTTCACACCAGTAATCCTAGCACTCTGGGATGCTGAAGTGGAAAGATTGCTTGAGAAGAGGAATTAGAGACCACCTGAAGCAAGAGTAAGGACCTCTCTCATCTAAAAACAGAAAACCTAGCCCATCAGGACACTCTACCCAGGGCAACAGAATGTGACTCTGATGCAGAATCAATTAATCAATAAAAAAGTTGCACACTATTCATCAGCACATCAACAAGATCTCATTTATTTCATTTATTAAAAAGCTAAAGAAGTAAATGATTCAAAATCAGAATGCCAACTTGGTGAGGTCATAATGAGTATCTGAGACCAACCAGCCCCTCTCACCTGGTCCCCTTCTCTCTCTCTGCCTCAATGCTTCTCACTAACAGAACATAATCATAAGGACCTGCACATGATACAAGAATCCAGTGTCTGCTGAACCATGAACCAGCTAGCCACCTTCACTTGGAGAGTGTGTGTGCTGACTATGTGATCCATGAGATCGTTAGCCAGTACAAAGATTTGAAAATAGTGTTTTATGACACCCTCATCAAATTTTGTGTCACTTTCTAAATTCTCTACAATAAGTGCATATTATTAAAGTCACAAAAGAATACCATACTATAAATAATAAGCTATTCACCTTAGAATGTTACTGTGAGCTGCCCTCTGCTGTGGAGAAAAGACTAATATACAATACACATTCACAGCTATAGTTTTCTTTCTTTGAAGGCACATGAAACGAGTTCATGCTGAATCTTCCCTAACAGTGATTTCAGTTAGGTGTAAGTCAAACTGCTTCCCTCGAAGGCCACATGGCAGAGTGCACTTCACAAGGGAAGTTTCACAATTGCCTTCAGAGATTACAGTGGAGGGTGATAGAAAGTTTTTTCTTCTGCAGTACAACAGGGCAAACAGGATCACCTCACATTTTCACAGCTCTGTGGTTTATGAAAATATCAGACTACCACGAGGACCTTCAAAAGGTCTCAAGTTACTGAAGTGGCACCACCTGTCTTGGCTGACTGTTAAGGACTCAGAACATAACTGTGGTATGGGTTGAAGCCTAATGTACACATGATTTCTACAAACCTCTACCAGTGCAAACCAAAAGAAAACATCTCTTTCTCTTTCTTTCTCTCTCTCTCTGTCATCTCTATCTATCTCTATCTATCTCTATCTCTATCTCTATCTCTATCTCTATCTCTATCTCTATCT
>CAUYPK010009739.1:0-13465 GCA_963574355.1 Loris lydekkerianus
GAAGGCTATGTTAACCAGTGTGATATAAACGTGTCAACCCATCTGTGAAACTAGTGTATGATGCCCCATGATCATATCAATGTACACAGCTATGATTTAATGAAAAAAAAGAAAAGAAAAGAAAAGAAAATGTGAATTAAACCTAAAGGATTTAAAGTTTAATTCAATAACATTAAATTCTTCACTACATGCCAAATGCTTTTCTCAACACTGGTGACGAGGCAGAAAGATCTAGCACAGGGACTCACGGTAAGTGGCAGCTCAATGAACAGGCACAGCCGGAAGGAAGGGCACAGGCTCACTGAAGTGCTCAGCGTGTGAAGGGAAAGGCCACCAAATCAGAAGACATCAGCCACCCGGAGCGAGATTATACAGACGGAGGTAGGCAAGACTGCTGGCCCAGGGAAGAGGTCACACCTGTGAGAGGCCTGGAGGACAGGCAGGAGCCTAGTCGGGTAGTGGGGGGAAGAGAGTGAGGGGATGTGGAGACAGAGGGCAGTGAGCTCTCGCTCTTCTGCTGCAGGGAAGGAAGGGTGTTTGGGGAGAGAAGAGCCCAGTGGGGGGCAAACCCAGGCAGGCCTCCTTTACAATTTATCCTGCAGAGATTTGGAATAAATTTAAATAGGGACATGAGGGACCAGATCTGTGATTTCCAGCTATCACCAGTTCAAAAAGTAGATTAGGAAAGTGGCCCCCACATACACACCCTGAGCAGAAAACTGGTGACAGAGAGGCAGTCGCTAAGTAAACCAGGCAGAAACAGGGTGTGAGCAAGACAGTTGTGATGGAGAGAGCGACATCAGAGCCCAGAGGCATTTAATTAAGAAGCAGACTTGGCCAGTGGCTTGCACCTGTAATCCTAGCACTCTGGGAGGCCGAGGCAGGTGGATTGCCTGAGCTCAGGTATTTGAAACCAGCCTGAGCAAAAGCAAAACCCCATCTCTACTAAAAATAGAAAAATTAGGGGCAGTGCCTGTGGCTCAGTGTGTAGGGCACCAGCCCCATATACCGAGGGTGGTGGGTTCAAACTCGGCCCCAGCCAACAGCAAAAAAAATAGCTGGGTGTTGTGGCGGGTGCCTGTAGTCCCAGCTACTCGGGAGGCTGAGGCAAGAGAATCACCTAAGCCCAAAAGGTAGAGGTTGCTGTGAGCTGTGACACTACAGCACTCTACCAAGGGCAAAGTGAGGCCCTGTCTCAAATAAAATAAAATAAAAAATAAAAATAGAAAAATTAGCAGATGCCTGTAGTGCCATCTACTCAGGAAGGAGAGTGAGGCAAGGGGATTGCTCAAGCCCAAGTGTTTCAGGTTGCTGTGAGCTGTGACTCCACAGCACTCTACCCAAGCTGCCAAACTGAGATTCTGCCCCCCACCAAAAAAGAGGCAGACTTTTTGAAGTTGGGAGGAGAACAGAGAGTAGAATGACTAAATTTTTTTTGTTTGATCCCTTGGGAAAAGACTAATAAACTTCACCAGGACAAGGGGAGGATTAAGAAGAGTAGGTTTGGGAAAGCAGGTAAGTCTTACTGTGCTGGGGAGAGCTCCTCTGATACTTTAAAAGGTGTAATCCTGAAGGTACCTGGATCTTTTGTCTGATGACAGTGCAGTGATGATGGTGATGATGATGCCATCCTGAAAGGCTGAAAGGAGATGGTGCAATCATTACATACTGTTCTTTTTTTAATTACTATTTTTATTGCGGTAAAAAACACATCTTAACTGTTTCCATGTGTACAGTTCAGAAGTGTCTAGTATCTTCACATCGTTACACAAAGAACTCATTCATCTTGCAAAACTGAAACAGCTATTAAACAACTCCCTGTTCTCCCTGACCCCCAGCCATAGCCGTAACCAGTCTACTTTCTGTTTCTGTGAATGTGACAACTCTAAGTTTCTCATCTAAGTGGGATCACACGGTATTTGTCTTTTTGTGACTGGTTTATTCAACTCAATATAATGTCCTTAGGCCTGGACAGGTGGCTCACACCTATAATCTTAGCACTCTGGAAGGCAGAGGAGGGCAGATCACTTGAGCTCATAAGTTGGAGATCAGCCTGAGCTAGAGTGAGATCCCCCTCTCTAAAAATAGCCAGGGGGCAGTGTGGCAAGTGCCTGTAGTCCCAGATATTAGAGGCTGAGGCAAGACGATTGCTTGAGCCCAAGAGTGTGAGGTTGCTATGAGCAATAACACCACAGCGCTCAACCCCAGGGTGACTGAGTGAAACTGTCCAAAAAAAAAAAGAATCATATAATGTCCTTGTTATGGGCTAGATTGTGTGCCCCCAAAATTCATATGTTGAAGCCCTAACTCCAGTACCTCAGAATGCGCATTTAGAGACAGAGGTCTTTAAAGAGGTGATTACATTAAAATGAGGCCATTAGAATGAGCCCTGCAGGCAATTCTGTCTACCTGCTATTCTTATAAAAAGGGGAGATTTGGACCCACAGAGAGATGCCAGGGATACATGTGCCCAGAAAAAGGATCAGAGAAGGACACAGAGAGAAGAAAGTCACCTGTAAGCCAAGAGGATGGCCTTGGGAGAACAAAACCTGCTGGCACCTTCTTGCACACCCAACCCCCACCTAGTCTGTGGCATTTTGTTGTGACAAACTTAGCAAACTGATCCAATCCTCAAGGTTCATTCAGCATGAGGCATGTGTCATAAATGTCCTGCCTGGCCTGGCCACACTTTGAGAGGCAGAGATGAGAGGATCCTTTGAGCACAGGAGTTAGAGACCAGCCTGGGCAGCACAGCAAGACCCTCTCTCAACCAAAAATAATTTTCTTTTAATTAGCTGGCTATAGTGTCACCTACTCATGCAGCAGAGGCATGAGGACTGGTTGAGCCCAGGAATTTGAGGTTGCAGGGAGCTGTGATTGCACAGCTATACTCCAGCATCTAAGAAGAAAAGGTGTGAATGATGGTCCTGACAGATGTGAAAGCAACAGTAAGTTCAGATCCATGTCGGACTCAGTATACTCAGAGAAGAAAGAAGTTCAGTTCTGCACATAATTGCCTGAAACTGCTTAGTTTGCCCTCTCATGTCTCAACCTCACAGTTTTCCCCGAAGCAGACCCTGAGACTAAGAATTGAATGCAAAGAGTTTATTTGAGCAAGTGTAGGAAGTAGTCATAGGGAAACAGAGAAGTAATACAGAGATAAGAAGGTGATCAATAAATTCTCTACTGTAGAGGTGGCTACCGTGGTGGGAGCTGGAGTTAATCTTATAGCAAGTGGCACAAAACACAGAATTATCTCACCCAAGAGACAAGGGAACCAGGGTATGTAAATCAATTGCCCAAGCACCACTGGTTAAGACCTGCTCCCAGAAAAGTTCCTTGGCATTTCATCATGGCAGGAGGCAGAGTGTCTCTTGAAGTTCTGAAAAAATAGTTCTCAGACACAGATGTGCAATCCCAACAATTGGTAGTCATCCAGGGCACATCACAAGGTCCAAGGGCTACGCGAAGGTCACCAGCTACAGTGCTATAGACTTCTACCAAGATCAAGAGCAAGAAAACACAATATTTTCTCACTCAGCACACCTGAGGTTATTAAAACAATGAGATTAGAGAAAAAAATTTCAGTTTAAGATTTAACAAATCACAAGAAAAGCCATGCCTTCACTTCCAAATTTTTTCAAAATCCCTTTAACCCTGGGTCAGATCTTGGAAAATATGAGCTAATGAGGAAAGATTAGGGGCCTGAATTGTTGATATTGAGAAGGAAAATCTATTGCTAAACCACTTCTGCAGGTGAAATGAATTTATCTACCACCACAATTTTTTTTAAATGGCAAACAACGGAAAGAGAAAAGGCTTAAAATAGACGCTTTCTTTCCCTGGGCATCCCATCTAGACTGCATTTCCCAACATCCCACGCAGCCTTCCTGGGGCATGTGATTGGGTTCTGGTCAATGGTGTGTATGGAAAAAGTATTGGGTGCTGTTTTTAAACCTGGCCCCTGAAGATGGGGTCATGTGATTTTTTATGATTCTCTCTGCCCTTGTAGAAGAATAGGCAGAAGATCCCAAGTTTCTAGGAGATGAGGGAACCACAAGATGACAGGAACGTTTCTGGACACTCATTTGACTTCATGTGAGAAAGAAAGAAAATTCCACTGTGTGAAGGCCCTGAGATTCGGGGTTCGCAGTTTACAGCACTGGGTGAGTAATACCCTAACTAATACAACATGTCAGACAGCACACTATCTGGTACAGAGTTGAGGCGTCACACCTACCAGATGGGGGAGCTGCTGGGAGAGGAGCTGCCTGAGCAAATGAACGGCCAGGGTGTGACTGAAAACAGGGGCCCTGGTGTGGCTGGAGCACCTGACTCCTGGGAGGAGGAAAAGGAGACGGCTAAGGGGGAGGGCAGGTTGGGGTCACACTGTAGAAGGCCCTGGATGCCAGTAAACAAAGTGAACTACAAGGAATGAGAACTACGCTAACATTTCTTAGAAAACGAAGCTCAGAGCTGTAATTTGGCTCAAAGTTGCTCTGAGTGATGACTTAGATGCAAGTCATCCACCTGGGGGGCAATCCCAGGAAGGGGGAGGGGGGCTGAGGGAAAGGGGCGCGAGGAAGGAGAGAGAGCCAGCAGGGAACCCTGATGAGTGGGCCGCTCCAGTCAGCATGTCTGCAGGTGCTGGGTGCTCGCTGGGCACCTGGGAGGAGCTGCGTGGAACAGGACTCAGAATTGTCCTGTCCAAAGAGGGACAAAGGGAGGGAGTTGTTTCTCTGGGAGGAAATAAGTCTGCCCCCAGGGTAGACTCTGCAGTGCTTTGAGCTTTTGCACACACTGGCTGAGTGTTCTCCCTTGCCTAGAAACGCTGTTGGTCTGAGAGACAGGAAGCTGTGGGCTTATCAGGGGACTATCCGTGAGTTCAAGGTTGAACTGAGAGGAGATGGGCTGGGCTTCAACACTGTCTGCCACGATTCAACCACATCCTCCCCTTCACTCTTCTATTTCTAGCTCCTCCTTTCTTCCCATCTATCAGCAGTTGATGGTGGGAGAAGTATAGTGATGCCGTGGAAAGAATAGAAGCTTTGGAATCCAGTACCCCTGGCTTCTACTCACACCTGTCCTTATTATTAGCTGTGTGACCTTGGGCCAGTTACTTACCCTTTCTAGGCCCCAGCATCTTTGTCTGTAACATAGGATTAAAATAGCTAACCATGAAGTACTTGAAAGAGATGTCATTTATAACGAATGCTGGGTCTCTTCTCCTCTCCGCCAGCTCTGGAAGGTGACTTCTGGGACATGAGAGAAGAGCTTAGATGTAGAGAGGGTGGGGCGGGGAGAGGAGGGACAGAGTGCTGTCTGTGGCATGATGACCCAACTCCTGTTACCTCTGGGCATGTGTTTCTGGACAGGCTACTCACAGGCATCATCCATTTCTTGTTTGTTTGTTTTTTTGTGTGTATGTGTATATCACTTTTAGGGAAGGCTATCAGGCTGAGACAGGGTAAAGGAGAAAGGATAGGACAACACTGAATTTCCCGGGAGTCTGTGCCTGGTTCCCTGGGAAGAGCTAAAGAGACTATGGGGAAAGAAGCCCTGGGGTTGAAACCAGTGAAATGGCTGAGACATGCTCTCTAAGATGTCATCTCATGCCCTGTGATCACAGATATTCAGCGAGACACCAGGACGCAGGCTGCGCTTAGTGGAATAGGTTTTCTGCAGCCACTGGCAGCGAGTGTGCGTGTCAGCTCAAGGCCAACTCAAGACAGTCCGTGAAGTCTCAATTTGTAAGCTAGAGGAGATAAGGAGGAAATAAGATCTGGGTTTGTAACAATTAGGAGGATGGAAAAGGTACATTTTTTTCTGTTCTCACACATGACTGTAATGTTTGAATTAGTTTATACATTGTAGACAGGCAGGGAAATAGATCACCAAAATCTGTTAGTCTGAGTCTTCCCAAGAAGGAGAGACCAAGACAGAATTAAATGTGCAAGAAATTTATTAAGGGAAACATCTGTGACAGAAAATAGAGAGGACTCAGGAGAGGCTGAGAGGACCGTCAGACCCAGATGCAGATGGATCCTCGTGTGCAGGAGAGAGGGAAGGAAGGAGGGGTGTGTGAAGTCTGGAAGTTTCTTACACTGCACTGCAATTCCAAGGGAGGTTGACAATGTCAGCCAGTCACCTGACAGAGGATTCCCATGTCTCCTAAGAATGAGCCTGCCTTGTTATCCAGGTCACATGAAAGACCGATAAGGAGGTGACTGGGCTCTTTGCTAAAGTCACCAGAAGAACCAAAATACCATCACCTTGGTGACAACAGTGACCCATGGAGGAATATCTAATACACAGAAACACACGCAAACATACACAGCCTCTTCTTTTTTCTCTTCTGCCATTTCACCTTTTCTGTGATTATCTCACACTGTTGTCCCAAGTTTGTGTAATTTTCTTGATGAAAACATTAAGTAAATGTGCCAACACCAATTTCCTGGTCTGAATAAAGTACTAGTGGTGTGCAAGTTGTTGTCCTTGGGAGGAAGTTGCAACTTCATATCAAAAAGTTTGAAAGAAGTGTTTAACACAAAATCCTAAGTAGGAGTAAATCTACTGGTTTTAAGAACCCAAGTAAAAATAAAAAAAAAAAAACCTTACTAAATGTAGAATATAAATGTCTTAACACAATAACTAAGAAAATGCCAGGAACAGTATATTAACCAGTGTGATGAAAATGTGTTAAACTGTTTATAAAACCAATGTATGGTGTCCCATGATTGCATTAATGTGCACAGCTATGATTTAATATTAATAAAAAAAAAAGAAAGAAGGAAAATGCCAGGAAGGGTATGTTAACCAGTGTGATGAAAATATGTCAAATTGTGCATGGTATCCCATGATTGCATAAATGTACACAGCTATGATTTAATAAAAAAAAATAAAGAAAACAAATTAAAAAAAAATCTTAAAGGTAGTCTTCAATATGGAAGAGGATCTTGCAATAACAAAGGAGTTTTGAAAGAAGTGACAGAAAAGGAACATGATGTTAAAAGAGCCACAGGCCTACAGGAATATACTTGGTGCCTTCAGAGACAGGGCTGCAAACTTAGCAGAAAGAAGGGCTCACCATGTCCCCGTGCTCCTGGGTTAAGTTAAACAGATCTAGAATAAGGACCTTAAGTTCAGGTGCAGCCGGCTAGCATTCCTATCTCACGTGGAGCCATTCCATCTGCTGCTTTGTGGAAGGAAGAGACTGAAAACAACAACAGAAGTGAGATTTCTCTGAATCTGGATCAGAAGAAAGAAAATCAGAACACTGAGCCATCTACCTCTGATTCCACACCTCTGTCTCCCAATATTATACTATTTCCCACACCACTTACTCCATCTTTCAGAAGCTACAATACCTCAAAATATCCATTTTCACCCAGAAAACTTCATGTGTCTTTTATCCAGGCTACATCCTACATTTATTTCATCAGGATTTGATGATGTTTAAAACCTGGGTCACAGTTTGGGGAGGTTTTATTTGAGACAGGGTCTTATTTTGTCACCCAGGCTCTAGTGCACTGGCATCATCCTAGCTCACAGCAATCTCAAACTCCTGCCTCAGCCCCCCAAGTAGCTGGGACTACAGGTGTGCACCTCGGTGCTCAGCTTGTTTTGTTTCTTTTTTAAGAGTAGGAAGCTCACTTGTTGCCCAGGCTGGTTGCCACTTGGCCTCACATGATCCTCCCCCCTTGGCCTCCCAAAGTGTTGGGATTGTAGGTGTGACCTATTAAGCCCAGCCACATTTTTGTTGGGCTAGTTTATTTTATTATTATTATTTTTTTTTTTTTTTTTTAGAGACAGAGTCTTACTTTGTCACCCTCTGTAGAATACCATGGTGTCACAGCTCACAGCAACCTCCAGCTCTTGGGCTTAGGTGATTCTCTTGCCTCAGCCTCCAGAGTAGCTGGGACTATATGTGCCCACCACAACGCCTGGCTATTTTTTTGTTGCGGTTTGGCTGGATCCGGGTTTTAATCCACCACCCTTAGTATAGGGGGCCGGCGCCTACTCACTGAGCCACAGGTGCCGTCCTGGCCTAGTTTATTTTAATATATATATTTTTAGTGTCTTACTCTTGAGACTTTACCATCTTTAATGTTATCATCTTTGTCCCCATAGGCCTATTCTTACATTGACCAAGGTCCCATAGGTGGCAATGTTTAGTAATACATATCCCAGGTTACCATTTCTTCCTGTATATTAATTTATATTTCCCTGGTTACTAAAGTAATTCTTTTGTTTTCTAGCCATTTGTTGTGACATGGATAGCCTATGTTTTGCTTATTTTTCTATTGACTTATTTATCTTATTCTAATGTGTACAAGTTATAAAGAACTCTATTCTAGAAGTTTTTTTGTTTTTTTTACATATAATCCAAATATTCTCTCAGTTGCTCTTTATTAAACATATTTGTTTTCTTTCCATTATATTTCTAGTCAAGATACTATGTGTAAGGCCATGCATGGTGGCTCACACCTGTAATCCCAGCACTCTGGGAGACCAAGGTGAATTAGCCGCCTGAGCTCACGAGTTTGAGACCAGTCTAAGCCAGAGCAAGACCCATCTCTAAAAATAGCAGATGTTGTGGCGGGCGCCTCTAGTCCCAGCTACTTGGGAGGCTGAGGCAAGAGAATTGCTTGAGCCCAAGAGTTTGAAGGTGTTATTGAGCTGTGACGCCACAGCACTCTATCGAGGGTGACAAAGTGAGACTCTGTCTCAGAAATACTATGTGCACCTAGCTAAAAAATATAGTAAGTCTATTTAAAAGTAAATGTTCCTTGATGCTAATAAGCTAACATTCAGGGTATTCATTTGCATGGGTTTTTCTTTTCTTTCTTTCTTTTTTTTTTTTTTTTTTTTTGAGACAGAGCCTCATTCTGTGGCCCTGGGTATAGTGCCATGATGTCATAGCAACTTCAAACTCTTGCCTCAGCCTCCTGAGTAGGTGGGACTACAGGTGCCTGCCACAATGCCTGGCTAGTTTTTCTATTTTTAGTAGAGACTGGGTCTCGCTCTTGCTCAAGCTGGTCTTGAACTCCTGAGCTCAGGCAATGCACCTGCTTTGGCCTTCCAAAGTGCTAGAATTACAGAGTGCTAGGATTTCTCAAGGCTCTAGGAGAGGCCCTAACAGACTACACACATGGTCACATGTTTTTGTAAAATTTACAAAGCAAGACAAGTTAATTACAATCTACTGAGACTGCCACTTCTTTTGCGTACCACTTTCCTTCATGTCTGCTGGTGCTAGAGCAGCTGCCGAATTATCAGGGTCTGGCTGAGGATTCAATAGCAGACATGTTTTATTTGGGTTACTTGGATATATAAGTATGTGGTTCACAGTCATTTCCACTTATGGTAAAGTTATTTTTGGCCATCTTGATATAGAAGTGACTTTCAGGAATACTTTTGTTCATTGGGCTAACTCACCTAGCGTAGTGACACAAAGGTTTGGGACCAGAGATCATGTTGCAATATAAATCCTCCCAGCACTGGAAATATGTAAGAGAGGAGAAACATGCATAAGAAAAGACGGAGACTTTATATGTTTTATGTTTACCTGGATGGAGTTGAAACACATTCTTCTTAGTAAAGTATCTCAAGAATGGAAAAATTAATATCTAATGTACTCAATACTAATGTGAAACCAATATAGAAACAATTACATGCCCATATGAAAAATAAAACACAGGTATAGTATAGTACAAGGGCAGAGGAAGGACAGAGGAAGAAGGGGGATGGGGAGGAGGATTGACAGAAAAAGAAGGGCCTGTAACGGGATCTCACCTAATGTGCACACTGTGAGGGTGTATAACATGCCCCCTGGGTGAGCAGTGCTTTTACAATTGCAACTTTACCTTGGAAGTGAGAACTATGTAATCCTAAAAATTGTATCCTTATATTAATTCAAAATTTAAAAAAAGAAGAGAAACATGGTTTAACATTTACGGAGCCAGAAACCAGTCCATTGAAAATCCATTTAATGAATAGCTATGTAAATTATAAACAGAGGATAAGGCTGTCATCCATGACTGGTCAAAAGGAAAGTCCACCTCTGCCATAATGAATCAATGTACGGCTACATAATGCAACACTACAAGGAGAATATGGGTGACAAAGTGGTTTGTAGTACCTTCAATGACACCAGTAATCCCAGCACTCTCAGAGCTGAAGTGGGTAGATTGCTTAAACTCAGGAGTTCAAGACCAGTCTGAGCAAGAAGTGAGACCCCATCTCTAAAAATAGCCCAGGAGAGAGGATTAAAGATGGCGGTGGAGTAACAGCTTCCCTGCAACTGGGCACAGCGAGTCTAGGGAGACAGGACTCCAGGCATCTCTGGCTGGTGGGATCTGCCTATAATCATCCCTTTGAGGATACAGGGAGCCAGTGAGGGACTTCTGGACCCCAAGTTGAGGACAAAAACAGTGGAGAACTGGCAAGTGATTGCGTGTGTTCAATCGACCTAATCACCCCGACAACCGTGAGTTCAAGCATCAGTGAGACTACAAACCAGAAGGGCCCTACCTATGAACTGTTTTGGTGTTCTTAGACTGGGCACTCAGTTGAACTGCCTTGGGGAGAGCTTGAGCAGAAGTGTGGAGAACTTTGAGCATTGTCTGCAGCCCCAGATTGAACCACTGAGCTGGGCGCAGGAAGCCATTGGACAAAAACTGCCACAGCAAGCTCCGCCCTCAGGGTCCCATAGCAAGGATCCGGTGGGACAAAGTAACCGAGTGACTGAGCAGCCTAAAGGCAGGGACTGAGCTGCCTTACAGCCTTAATCCTTAGGGGCAGAGTGAGACGGTTTTGGCACACTGGAGCCTTGGGCTGTTGCTATAGGTAGAGTGACCTGACATCGCAGCTCATAGGAACCTCAAACTCCTGGGCTTGGCACCGCCCAGACCTCCATAAGAGCTGTGCAGCAACCCCTGACCCATAACCTGCACCCACTGGGCCTCTGCATTCTCTGACTAGGAACTTCGGGAGCCACGCAACCCTGCGTCCTCCCTCCTGTGTCCTCCAAGCCTCCACACTAGCCCATTCATCTGGCCAGGGACTCTGGTAGCTACGTGCCTGCTGGAGCCCTCCCTGCCTCTGCACAAAGCCCTTCTCCTGGCCAGAGACTGCTGGAGCCTAGGGCCCTCTGTGCCAAAGTCGCTGGGTGCCAGGCACCCCAGAACGGTAGGCACCACCCCCAGTCATGTTGCTGGATCTGGGTGTGTCACACACTGGAGCTGCTTTCACAACCAGAACTTCCTAGCTAGAGCAGCCCCAGAGGAACTACACAAGGTCACTCCCTACAAAGATCCAGCAACAATAGAGTGAACCCGCTGGGGTCTAATTTTGGAGAGACACCTCCCCAACTCTGAGGACGGCCAGAGGCAATGGTGAAAAACAATAATGAGGTGAAATCAACAGAAAAACTCTGGCAATATGAATAATCAGAGTAGATCAACACCCCCAAGGATCAATGGGGCAGAAACAACACAAGACCCCATGCACAAATAGCTGAGATGTCAGAAAATGAATTCAGGATCAGAATAGCAAATAAGATCGAATTAGAATTCCAAAAGTTCTCTCAAGAATTCAACGGATTCAAAGACCAAATGACCAAAGATTTTGACACATTGAGACAAGAAGTTGCATCCCTCAAAGATCTGAGAAACACATTAGAATCCCTCAGTAACAGAATGGAGCATGCAGAAGAAAGGATATCTGACATTGAAGACAAAGCTTTCAAATGCCCAAAAACGCTTAAAGAAGAAGAGAAATGGAGAGCAAAAACAGACCACTCTCTCAGAGACCTCTGGGATAATTCAAAGAAAACCAATATTCATCTAATAGGGATCCATGAAAGTGACAAAGTGGTTTCACTAGGCACAGAGTCTCTTCTCCATGAGATTATGAAGGAGAATTTTCCAGACATGCTAGAGACACCGAAATTCAGATAGCAGACAGTTTCAGAACTCCAGGACAACTCAACCCAAATAAGACATCCCCCAGACACAACATAATCAATTTCACTAAAGTTTATGTGAAGGAGAAAATTCTGAAAGCTGCCAGACGAAAGAAAACCATTATCTACAAGGGGAAGAATATCAGAATAACTGCAGATCTCTCTGCTGAAACCTTTCAAGCTAGAAGAGGATGGTCATCGACTTTTAATCTCCTAAAACAAAATAACTTTCAAACCAGGATCCTGTACCAGCTAAACTGAGCTTCATTCATGATGGAGAAATTAAATACTTCAATGACATTCACATGTTGAAGAAATTTGCCACAACAAAACCAGCTGTCCAGGACATTCTTAGACCTATTCTCCATAAAGACCAACATAATCCTCAACCACAAAAGTAGACCCACCCCAAAAAATTTTTGATCAAATTCCAACTTCCACAGTTGCAAAAGAATTAAAAATGTCCACCGGACTCTCGGAAGGCTTATCAATATTCTCAATTAATGTGAATGGCTTAAATTGTCCTCTAAAGAAGCACAGGTTGGCTGACTGGATACAAAAGCTCAAGCCAGATATCTATTGCATCCAAGAATCGCATCTTACATTAAAAGACAAATATAGACTCAAGGTGCAGGGATGGTCATCTATATTCCAGGCAAATGGAAAGCAGAAAAAAGCAGGCATTGCAATCCTGTTCGAAGATGGAATAGGCTTTTAACCAACCAAAATAATTAAGGATAAGGATGGACACTTCATACTTGTTAAAGGTAATACTCAATATGATGAGATCTCAATTATTAATATTTATGCACCCAACCACAATGCACCTCAATTTATTAGAGAAACTATACCAGACATGAGCAACTCGATTTCCTTCACTTCCATAGCAGTTGGAGATTTTAACAACCCTTTAGCAGTTCTGGATGGATCATCCAAACAGAAACTAAACAAACAAATTTTAGATTTAAGCTCAACCACTCAACATCGGTAAATAACAGACAACTACAGAACATTTCATCCCAACAAAACTGAATACACATTCTTCTCATCAGCCCATGGAACATACTCCAAAATAGACCACATCCTAGGCCACAAATATAACCTCAGCAAATTTTAAAAAATAGAAATTATTCCTTGCATCTTATCAGATCATCATGGAATAAAAGTTGAACTAAATAACAACAGCATACCCATACCAAAACATGGATGCTAAACAACCTAATGCTGAAGGATACATGGGTCATAGACGAGATTAAGAAGGAAATCACCAAATTTTTGGAACAAAACAACAATCAAGACACTAATTACCAGAAACTCTCGAATACTGCAAAGGCAGTCCTCAGAGGGAAATTTATAGCACTGCAAGCCTTCCTCAAGAAAACGAAAAGAGAGGAAGTTAATAACTTAATGGAACATCTCAAGCAACTGGAGAAAGAAGAACACTTCAACCCCAAACCCAGCAGAAGAAAAGAAATAACCAAAATCAGAGCAGAATTAAAT
>CAUYPK010009740.1:0-21213 GCA_963574355.1 Loris lydekkerianus
ACTGGGTCCCCGCCATACCAGTTCGCTGGAAATTATACCAACACCAAAAAAAACTGCCTGTTTTTTTTTTTTTTTTTTTGCCTGGTCTCCCAACTCCTGAGCTCAGGCAGTCCACCTACCTGGGTCTCCCAGGTGCTAGAATTATAGTGTGAGACACCACGCTGGCCATTCTTACTGTTTTGTAAATTTAGCTCCCACCCTAAAGATGCTGTCTTGAGTAGTTTAGGTGGATTTGTTTAAGAGATTAACTTTTGAATTGGAATGTTATTTTGGATCATGAGTTACACTGATTATTGCTTACTATGGATCATGGGTGCAGCCAATTATTAAGGGTTAACATGGTCTTCACTTTGAACTCAAAAGTATAAAACTGTAATTTGGAAAATGGAAGAACAGAACAGTCTTGGAGAGGCTGCTCTCACTATTCTCCAGAATCCTGGCCTTCTGACAAAGTTTGATGGACCTATCCCTGCCTCTGCATACTGGCTGACAGTGACAGGTAGCGGACTCTCTTGGTCTGGTAACAGTGGTGGCACACCTGCAGTCCTACCTACAAGGAAAGGTCACCAAATAGTTGAGGTTACAGTGAATTACAACATGCCCAGGCCATAGCACTCCAGTTTGGGTGACAGTGAGAGTCTGTCTCTAAAATAAAAACAAAAACAACAACTCCATAAACATTTTACATTGAGATTAGCATCTACCCTGTAAATTTGTGGGGTTTTAGGCATATTAATATTCTGGTGCCTAATCTATAAAATGAGTATTCTGTAACTGCTTCATATTTAGAATGAAAAATGGGACATATAAGGTAATCCTGTTTACCTGTAAATTTCATATACAGATATATGTATAAGAATGAAAGGATGGTCACCAGAACATTCGTGATGGTTTTCACAGTGATGGATTTTTACTTTCTTCCTTAGGCTTTTCTATATTATGTGACTCTTACACAATTAGTTTATATAATTTATATAGGCAAAAAAAAATAAAGATCAGTGAAAACCTAAAATATCAAAAAGGTGATTTTGAGAATTTAATACAATAATTTTAGTTATGTTTATGTATTTATTGTCTGTCTACAGGAATTTCAGTCTGAGAAGGGATTTTATTTTGTTCCTGTTGTTTCCTTAGTAACTAGTTCACAGAAAGTACTCAATAAATATTTAAGAGTGAAAAAACACAGTGGCAAAGTACTTAACTACAGTGCCTGGCTCATATATGCCAGCTATTGGTATTTAAAGGCTCCCCACACCCCCATTCCACCCACCTCCCTTGTCCCTCGGTTGTATCATTCGCTATTCTTTTCTGGAAATCTGTAGAGGCAGAATATAATGATCTCCTTTAGCAAGGATGAGTAGTTCATCAAACCCAGGAACTATCTGGGGCAAAAGATCACTCCCAAATGAAATTGCCACCATGAAGCAGAATACCAACCACACACAGAATTCATGCTTGCCCACAGCCAAGCAAATGAGAACTGCTGCAACCTTTTTCTATGAAGACATCCCAGTAAAAACACATAGCAGCATTTCCTCCTCAGTGTTTTTACTTCCCGCCCCCAACCCTACCTCAGATTGATTCAACATGATCCTGAGACACACTGGAATGGAAGAGGGGGAAATGGTGAACTAATCATAAAGTCTCTTTAAGAATGGAGCCTTGTTACTACCCAAAGCACAGATACAAAACAATCTTAATCCCTTTCATTGGTGTAGTTCTAACAGTTTCAAAGTACTGTATCATATGTGTGGTCTCCCTTAAACCAGTACACATGATACCATTTCTCACTACGATGTTATGAAGAACAGGGCACTTATTATTCCATATTAGACCAGAACCCAGGGGTCTTATGCTGATCCTATTTTACAAATTCCGTGACTTGGCTGGGCATGATGGTTCACACCTATAATCCTAGCACTCTGGGAGGCGGAAGAGGTGTATTCCTTGAGCTTATGAGTTCAAGACCAACCTGAGCAGGAGTGAGACCCCTAGCCAGATGTGGGGGTCTCAGCTGCTCCAGAGGCTGAGGCAAGAGGATTGCTCAAGCCCAAGACTTTGAGGTTGCTGTGACACCAAGGCACTCTACCTAGGGCAACAGAGTCAGACTCTGTCTCAAAAAAAAAAAAAAAAAAGCAAATTCTGTTACTTGAAACATGCCATTTTACTATGTGGTCTTAGTATTCTTGTTCTTAGAATGGGAATATTCTCTGCCTTTCTAGGTGGGAAAGATACAGATAGAGTTCTGCCCCAGCAAGGAATCAGTGCTGAGAGGCCAACTTTGGGAGTCCTGGGTCACGTCCCAACTCTTATCACTTGCTGACTTGTATGACATGAGGAAAATTAACCTCTAAAGGCCTCAGCTTCTTCATCTATAAATGAGGGCTATAATGATAACTATGGAAATTTCTGTG
This sequence comes from Loris lydekkerianus, assembly GCA_963574355.1. NCBI lineage: Eukaryota > Metazoa > Chordata > Mammalia > Primates > Lorisidae > Loris > Loris lydekkerianus. The sequence goes on from CAUYPK010009740.1 coordinate 2,415, forward strand.
CAGAGAAATTGAGGTGATTTATGTGAAATAACTGGCACAAGAGATAATGTAAGCTATTTTTGTTATCAGTTCATAACCAAAATTGCATCCAGCAAGTCCCTTGGAAAAGACAGCAGACAGCTAAATTGAAAGGTCAAAATGACAGGAGAAAACCAACCAGAAGACTCAGAACCCTCTCCATTATTCATTCGTTTATTCTCTCATTCATTCAACAGATATTTACTGAGCAGCTCTGGCATGAACGTGTCTTTATAGTGTCAAGGAAGAAGCACCTTTTCCTCTGCCCTCTTATGTTCATGGATTGAGGGCCTATGAATTAAACTCAAACTGACCCATTAGCAGGAGAAAAACAGATCTTAATCACATACATACATATGGGAGTTCACAAAGAATGGGAGTTCAAAGGTGTAGTTAGATTTTGGGGCATTTTAGATTATAAAAAAAATGCAGTTAGAATTTGAAGCTTATATACTTTTTTTTTTATTTTTTTTATTATAGATAAAAATATGCACCATAGATGTGGCCCGACCCATTACCCTCCCACCACCCAAACCTCCCCCCTCCCTTCCCCTTCCTTGGTCCTTTCCTCATAGTCTTGTGGTATAGTTGGGTTATAGCCTTCATGGGAAAGCTATAGTTTAGCTGCATAGTAGGGCTGAGTACATTGGATACTTTTTCTTCCATTCCTGGGATACTTTGCTAAGGAGAATATGTTCCAGCTCCATCCATGTAAACATGGAAGAGGTAAAGTCTCCATCTTTCTTTAAGGCTGCATAGTATTCCATGGTATACATGTAAAATTATTTTCCGAACATTGAAGCCATTTCCCCCCATTCTTACTACTGTTTTTAAAAGTAACTCTTACTAACTGTTTGTTTTTTAATTTATTTACTGGTATAACTTTGCAATGTTTTTGTTATTTAAAAATAAAGATAAAAATAATCATTTATATCAGTATTAGGGGAACAATTTAAGTTAATCTAAGAAGAAGAAAATGAAAAAAAAAAAAAAAAAAAAAGCCAGAATTGCTCATGTAAAATCTGATATCAGTCTTAGTTCCATTAATGTTTTTCTTTAGCAAATTTTAGGATTCTTTCTTCATCTTTTGTGTTCTAAATTTTCACAGTGCTGTGTTTACCTTGGAGTGTTTTTCATTCTGATTTTCCAAGGCACTTGATAGAACCTTTCTAAACTTGGTTGTGTATCAGTGTTTTTTAGTCCTAGAAAATTTCCTCTTAAAAGTCTTTTTAAAAATATTGTTTTAGCCTCTTTCTCTCTCTTCCTTTCTCTTTATAGCATTAATGGAAGTTGCAATGTGCACATAATTTGGAATACTCAACATTTATCCTTTTTAAAAATGGAATTTGGAAAGCATTCAGATTTTTCTTGTCTCTTTTATAATTGTTTTCTTCTCTTGGCTTTATTTTCTTCATTCTATAAATTTATATAAGTCAACAGACTAAAAAGCAAACAGTAAGAGCTACTGTATTTTTCCATGTATAATGCACACTTTTTTCACCCATGTTACTCTTTTTAACTAAGTCAATATTCTGTGTTTATATTTTTGTAACGGTAGAGACTTTATTCATGGATGAACTTTGTCATGTTCTCTGATTTAGTTTCCTTTCCTATAAAATTTTATTTTTCTTCGAGTCACAATTGTCTAGCTTCTTTTCTTTAAATTTCTGAGTATCTGTCATAGTTTAACTCCTAACTTTTTGCCAGAATTATAAATCCTCTCCTGATGCATTCACAAAGATCAAATAATCTCTTAAATTTATTTGGAAACAATGGACTGCCATGCCTGGTGGAGGGATAGACTTGATGCTCTGTGTTCTGGCTGCGCTGTTGTCTTGTTAGTACCTCCCTTCATTGTCATCCTGGAGATCCCCTTCAACTCTCTCCTGCACCGGAGACCCTGCTTCCTAGCTCCCATCTCCTGACTCCTCTTACTTGGTTTACTATCTCCACCACTTTCAGAGAAAGGGAGCGCAGGAGATACATCTTTTAGGAACTTTCATGTCTAAAACATTTTTGGTCTCTTCTCATTCTTAATGGATCATTTATCTGTGCATACAGTTCAATATTAAATGCTACTTTCTCTTAGAATTTGTAAAGCATTATTATACCACCATGACTGCCATTGAAAAATCAAGCATGATGTTATTTTGACTTCTGGCTTCATGCATACGCTCCCTTTTTCTTTTTGGTCTGGGAAGATCTAGACCTTTCACTCCCAGTACTTTGAAAGCTCACAATTTTGTGGATTTTTCTTTATTCTTCATTTTAAGAATCTGGTGAGTACTTTCAAGTTCAGCTCTTAGAAACATTCTTGAATCATTTCTTTGACAAAATCTTGCCCTTTGTTTTTTTCTGTTACTTTTATCTGGAATGTCTGTTGGTTGAACATTTGACATTCTGGCCTGTTTTTCTTGTTTTCTAACTCTCCGTCTTCTGTTTTAATTTCTAGATTGCTGTCTCCATTTCACCCCTTAATCTTTTTTTGCATTTTAAATTTCCAATACTGTGATTTTAATTTGAAGAGCTACATTATATTCTTAATGTTCTGTTAAAAAAATGGTGTCTTGCTTTATGTCCCATAGCTGCTATTTCTTCCCTTACCTCTCTGGGGATATTAATTTATTTAGAGAAGAGAGTTTCTCATTTTATCCTTTCTTATCCCTCTGTTTCTTTTCCTGTATGTTTGTCTTGGTTGCTTCCCCCATGTTAGAGGCTTACTTGAATATCTTGTGCTCTCTAGGTGCCCACTCATACCTAAGTTCAATGGACTGTAATGATGACAGAGAACTCTGATGAGCTTTATTCTGACATAATTAGGTTGGATTTTTCACTGGAGGACCCATAACCTCAATATCTTAAGAGTTTTTCCTATAGAATGGTCATCCTAAGATTTCCTGGCCCAGAGTCTAACCTGTCTGCTTGTGCAGAAAGGGGAAGTGGTCCTACAAGTGAACATGACAATGGTCAATTAAATACATCATTATTCTCAGTAGGTCTCTTCTGACTTCAGCTGTTTGTAATATGAGATCCCTCTGCTTTAATATTTTCAAAAGAGTAGTTTTTGGTTGGATATACAAAGGGAAGTTAAGAGAGATAGATCCAGACAGGGGGTGTATATATCTGTTTTGGGATTCTCCTCCGAAAGTTGCTTTCAAGTATTAGGTTATTATATATGAAGGGTCTGATTTCCTTAAGTACTAAGTTTGACAATTGGTATCTCTGACATTTCACTTTGACACTTCTTGTTTTATTTTTATTGTGAAAATACATCCTCATTCTTTCAAATGCATGTTTGGCTTCTGATTATCTTTCAAATTTTTTTACAGCAATTTTTGTGAAACCATGGGTAAGTCAAAAATTCATGTTCTTTTTGAATATGAATTCTGTCAAGGAATCAATGCAGGACAGACAGCTAGAAATATCAATGAGGTGTTTGGGAAGGTTGTGACTAATGAATGCACAGTACATTGATGGTTCCAGAAGTTCCATTCTGGTGTTTTGAAAATGAGCCATGTGGGAGACCTGAGATCAAGGTGGATAACGTTGAGCTGAAAGCTATATTGGAAAAGAATTCATCTCAACCTATGTGTGAATTAGCAGCAAGATGTGATTTACTATTCCAACAATATTAGACCATTGAAACAAATTGCAAGGTAAAGAGGCTGGATAGATGGGCTCTGCATGAATTAAATGAGAGCTAGAAGAGAAATTGTTTGAAAGGTTGCCTTTCCTTGGTGTCATGACATGAAGGCTAAGCATTTCTACATTGTATTTTTACATGTGAAAAAAAATGGACTCTTTCTGACAATTGCAAGCATTGGATGCATGTGGTTGGATAAAGATGATGTGCCAAAACACAATCCCAATCTGACTATTCAACAGAAAAAGCTAATGGTGTCTGTTTGGTAGCCCAGTGCTGGCATTAGCAACTACGGCTATGACAAACCTGGTCAATTGATTGTAGTGAATGTCTACTGCAACCAGTTGGATGAAATCATGAGGATGCTTGTGGTTAAGCAGCTGAGATTTGTCAATAGGGACAGGTCAATCCTCTAGCAAAACAATGCTTAACCACATGTTGCACAAACAATGCTGCTCAAACTACAGAAGCTGCTGGCCTTGGAAACTCTGTCATCCACTGTATTCACCAGACCTTCCATCAATGGATTACAACTTCTTCCAGGTTTTGGAGAACTTATTGAACAGAAAAAGATTCAATTCTTAACAAGCTATGGAAAATGTTTTTTGTGATTTTATCGCCACTTGCTCCCCAGGCTTCTTTGCTGCTGGCATACACGAGCTGCCATTAAGATGGCAAAACTTTGCCAATGGTTTAGTCACATACCTTGATTAATAGCACTGCTTTTTATTTAAGATATAATAAACTAAACTTTTAATGTGAAATTGAACTGTTCAAACATTTACTGTTTCAGTTGCACTCTTACCTCCTCTTTCAGAGGTAAAAGATATCTTTGGTTTTGAAACTTTCCAGGGTCTTTTAAGGTAAATAAGATAATTCCTTATCTTACTCCATTTTTGGTGGTTGTTCAACTTTCCCTGTTTTTAACAAATTAGTCATCTCCATTTATTGGCTTTATAGGTTCCAAAATTTGAATGTTATTTCTTTCTCTGTACCCATATTCTTTATAGATTTGTGTCTTCTTTTTTTTTCTGTATCTCTAGTGTCATTTTAGTGGAGTGTGAAAAGCAAATGGAGATCAAAACATATGCTTAAATTACCATGTTGAACAGAATTCTCCATTTTATTTTTAATTCAACATTGATTTAATAAGATGCTAAAATTTGGGAGAATTCAAAAATAACTAAATTACACAAAATTCCATTACTTAAATATAACCATTTTGAAAATTATTTTCCAAGTGTTAGCACACTTTGTCCTAGTTTTATTCCTAGTACACATAATCACATTGACGTTGTGATTTAATATTTTACTGTAAATGGTTTATATTTTCCTATAGAAAATTTGTAGTTATGAATTTAAAATATTTCATTGTGTTTATGTCACATTATTTGCTTAATTGGTCTCTAATATGGGGTTCTAATTCCACTATTATTTACGATAACAAAATGATATTAGTTTTTTACCTTTCTTGTGGGTTTGGTTTTTTTTTTTTGAGACAGAGCTGTTGCCCTGGGTAGAGTGCTGTGGCATCACAGCTCACAGCAACCTCCAGGTCCTGGGCTTAAGCGATTCTCTTGCCTCAGCCTCCCAAGTAGCTGGGATTACAGGTACCCCGCCACAACACCCAGCTGTTTTTTTGATTATAGTTGTCATTGTTTGGCAGGCCCGGGCTGAATTTGAAACTGCCAGCTCTGGTATATATGGCTGGCCCCTTAGCCACTTGAGCTACAGGCTCTGAGCCCTTTCTTGTTTCTTATATTACAATCCTTGTAAGGCAGTGACTGGCTCCAAGAAGAAAAAGATCCTTTTGGGTCCTATTACACGTCTCCATATTGATTTTCTATAAATTTTATGCCAAATTTTAATATCTCCTCCATGACTGAGGATCTCATACTAATTTTATCCAACTTATTTTTATTAAATAACTAAGGTTATGAGTCTCCTTCTCAAGAAAATGAATTCCCTTAGCCACCTGGGCCCTCTCTCTCTCTCTCACACTCACAGCCAGATCGCTACACATGATTTCAGGTCCTTGGTGAGCTACCTAAAGCCTGTTCTGTGGACTCTGGTGTCAGACCCCAGACTCTAGAGAAAGCACCTTCTAGAGCTGAACATCCAACCCCAGACCACTGGCTGGTCTGTGGCCTGTTAGGAACCCAGGAACACAGTGGAAGTCAGCAGCAGGGCAAGCAAGCAAAGCGTCAACCGTATCTGCAGCCTCTCCCCATCGTTACCACTGAGCTTCGCCTCCTGCTAGATCAGAGGCAGCATTAAATGCTCACCAGACCATGAATCCCTCCATAGACCGCTCGTGTGCAGGATGTAGGCTGCGCACTCCGTGTGGGAATCTAGTGCATGATGATCTGAGGTGGAGCTGAGGTGGTGGAAATGGTAGTCCGGGGACCTTCTGGTGGCAGAACAAGACCCAAACTCCCACAGCTTATGCATTCTGGTTCTTTATATAATTATTTCATTATATATTACTATGTAATAATAACAGAAATAAAATTCACAGTAAATGTAGTGCACTTGAATCATCTCACCTTCCATCACCCCATCCTTCCACTAGCCCATCTGATCTATGGAAAAATTATTTTCCATGAAACTCATCCCTGGTGCCAAAAAGGTAGGAGGCTACTGTTCTAGAGCTGTGGGCCTCCAATCTCTGATACTCTTAAGAACCCTGAGGACCCCATCATCTGGGATTCATGTTACTCTTTTCCTTACCGTCATAATTTTGGGGCTAAATCTAGGGCCACAGGGAGGGACAAGGATCTGACTTTTTAAATCTCTGCCCAACTCCTGCCTCTTGACATTGCTTCTTTGCTCTGAGTTTATCTAGAAACATGATCCCTGTCGAGGTTGGATACACAAACTTTAGTCAAAAAATGAGCAAAACAGGAAGTTTAATGGGGATTGGGTGTGAGAAATTTAGAGAAAAATAATAGAAAGAAGAGCATGTGGAAGGAAGGGTGTCCTATTCTGAAGCATTGTATAATCTTACATGATAAAATGCATATTGAGGAACTGAAATTAGAACTCTTGGTAACCATGGGAACAGCGCTGTTATGGCTCAATTGTTAGAAAAACAGACCCGGGATTTCTGTGAAATGAAAATGATTGTTTAGATAATGATGCATCTCCAGTGTGAAGATGGACAGTGATGTTTGAGCACAATTGAATGCAGTAGGCCAAAATGTGAAGAACTTCTCAAACCCAGCCTTCCAAAAGATTTCTCTTTGAAATAAATATAATTCAGCTTTGTGAGAAATTTCAGCATTTGAACTTTTATAATATAACTTCTTTGAAATATTTCTATATATCCATAATTTTCCATTTCCCTCCTGTTTGCTTATCCTGTCTTTGGCTGTTTTTTGGTACCTTGCTCCCAGAAAAATGTCTTGTGAAGTTTCTATTATTCTCGTCTCCAAATCCCAGAGTTAATTTTAGAAAGAGAATTTAGACGTGAGATGCAGAGTAATCGTAAAAGAGGAAATTTATCTACATATAAGGAAGTACTTAGGTCTGTGGCATCTTTGCTATGGAGAAACTTTATAATAATAAAATAATTAACATTTATTTCAAATATAACACATGCCAGGAGCTGTGCCTTTTCCTTACAAACACTAACAACCCTGCCCATTTGTTTTTATAATGCTCAGTGTTTACAGATGATTAACCTGAGGGTCAGAGAGGTTCAAGCCTTTTCCTAAAGTAATAAAATCACTCAGTGCTTACATGGTGACTGGACCTCAGCCCTTAGTCTCCACATCTTTTTATGCCCAAAGCTTGTGCTTTTCCCACCACTCTGTGTGGTCCAAGGTCTGTATCTGCTACAGTTTGTGAAGCCAAGGGACATCTGTGTGTTGCCCGTGATCCTCTGCAAAATCAATAATTCAGATCGCTGGTCCTGGTGACTTTGGTTAACCCTTCCCCATATCATTACAATCTCCTGACTTTTCACAGCTCTCAGTTCAAATGCCACATCCTAACATTGAACTTTTTCTTTATCTGCCCAGTGAAAATGCTCTCTCCTTCCTTGACCTTTCCATGACATTCACTTGCACACTTCTTCTGATCCTTTATCACCTTCCTCTCTTATTGTGTTCTAGTTTGGTTTAGCTACAGGAGAGTGTCTTGTATGCAATAATTGTTCACACAATGCCACTTCATTCACTTGTTCGTGGCTAGTTTTTGTTGAATTATGTGATTGTGGGGGTGTCTGTATGTCTTCTAGTGACTGTACTGAATAGAAGATGAACAGGTGCAGAAATGAGAGTAATAATGGAAAAATATAGTTTTTTAATCCTTCTCCTCCTTTTGAGGAAGTTTCTGTAGAATGGGTAGAAGCTTGCCTGAAAAGAAGACTTTAGAAAAAGACTGAGAAGAATCCCCCTTCATCTACTAAAGGACCTAGACCTTCAAGCAACCTCCTTCAGCTGAGGCCACATTGCATGCAAATCCAAAAATATTTACCATTTTGTACTTTAAGATAAGTGTTTGCCAACCTCTGGTCTTGCTTATGAATTATCCATTGGTATGCAACAACACCCAAATCTGGCAACTTAAAGCAACAAACACTTATTATTTCACATTTTCTGTGTGTCAGAAATCTGAGCTTTTGTAGCAGAGTGATTCTGCAGCAGGGTCTTCCATGAAGTTGCAGTGAAGCTATTGATCAGGTCTGCGGTCATTTCAAGGCGTCTAAGCTCGTACAGGTGGTCCTGGCAAATCTCAGTTCCTCACTGGCTGTTGTCTGGAAACCTCAGTTCTGTACTACATAGGCCTTGCCTTGGGACATGTCAACATGACATCTGCTGTCCTTAGAGCAGGTGGTGAGAGGGAGAAATGGAAGCAGTCATCCTTTATAACTGAATTTGGAAGTTACATACTGTCACTTTTACTGTATTCAATTTGTGAGAAGACAGCACTTACTCCTGCCCATATTCAAGAGAGGGATTTACACAAGGACAGAAACACAGGAGGCCTAGGGTTATTGAGCAACGTCTTGAAGGCTGGCTATTATATTTAGTAATCCCCCCCTTAAGTTTTTATCCTTTTATATCCTCATCCTATATATATGGACTTCTGTTACTATGGTTCTGGAATTTAGAACTATGAGAACCAACGTAGCCTAGATTGTGATGTGTTGAATTCATTTTAATAAACAGTCTAATTCTGAGATAGCCATAAAAGTTGCTAGTCTAGTTGGTGACTTTGAGCCCAATCCAGGCTAAGACTTCAAAGGCTGGATATACAGTACTTGGCAAACTTTATGGACACATGGCAAGGATTCAGAGAGAATAGAGAGCAGTAGTGAAGGCAAAGCTGGTTTGTGGCTGGGTAGGTAGTTTAAGAGAGTATACACAACACCAACAATGAGAACTTTTTATTTGTTAATTCAATCAATATTTTGTAAAACATTCACTGATCTCCCACTAAGTCCCTGGCACTGTGGAAGGCTTTGGGGATAGAGCAAACAAACTTGGAAGTGAAGATGGCTTCAGGCAGGAAACAGCTTACAGCAGGCGTTTCCTTTGTGTGTTGACAGAACCAACAAGTGATTTCCCAGGATTTGACCCTTTTCAGTATTTGTGGGCAGAAGATACTTACATAGGAAAATAATAGGTAGAGTGGAAACGGAAGAAATTTTTTAAAGGATGACATTCAAGTGAATGTTTTAAAAATGCTTATTGCAAAAAAAAAAAAACCAACAAAAAATGCTTGTTGCCCCAAAGTTTCAGGGTTTCGGGGTCTATACACAGGTGTGGAACAGCAGGGTCTATAAAGCTATGGACTGTTGAAAGCATCTCACGGACTCAATACTAAGTAGAAACTTGTCGATTAACAACAAGGTGCACAAGTGAGAGAAAAACTCAATTTCAGAAGGTGGGGGGGGGGGATTTGGTAAGTCCCCACCTAATGGATACCATGTACAGGTATATGGTGCATTTCCTGGGTGCATTTCCTGCAGCTAGCTCTTTGCCTTACAAATGCAAACAATGTAACCCAACTGTATGTACCCTCATATTTATTCCAAAATAAATTTTTTTTTAAAACACAGTATCAGCATGCTTCCTTGTTTTTCTTACCTGTTTTAGTTAGCCATTTTTAACACAGTTCGATCTTTCACTGAGCACAAACTGTATTTATTTAGCAATCTAATCTGGAATTCTGGAATTCTTTTTGCAGTATGAATACAATGGGGGAAAAAGGAATAGGCCCTAGAGCTGAACTACTGAAGCCTCCATCATATCCCAAACCATTTTTTTGGGGGGAGGCTTCATATGAAAATGGAAGAAGAGAAGAGATTGAGGGAAGAAGGAGAGTTTTCTTGGCTGATCAAAAAAAGTCAGTTTGATTTGGAGATGAATTGTACAGACCCTCTGTGCTAACCAGGTAGAGGAATAACCACAGTGTCTGGGCCCTGCCTCCAGGACATGGGTAAATCATTTTGAACTGCCAGCAAAGGTGATTTCCTCTATCTGTGGGGCTGAAAGTCAGTTTTAAGACCCTATTAGACCCAAATGTTCCACCACCTGCACCTGCACCCATGTTTTTCCAATGTGAAATTTTTTAATTGCTCCCTAGCAGAGATTGACACTCTGAACACAGAGATCATAAGAATGTTTATTCCAATCACCTACTTTTCAAAAGAGGAGAGACTTGGAAGAAAAGACAACTTGGAGAATTTATTGTCTTGAATGCAAAGCTGTGAAAAAGAAGAAAATGCAACTTTTAAACGAAATAAGGACAACACAAAATATTGAGGCGTTCCAGGTAGGCACGGACATCTCTGATGGTGAGTACTTTTTTCTTGGAGATTAGAATGTCTGAGGCCAGATACGTGAATGTTTTACATTTATTCAGTAATTAAAGGTAAGAGGTTGTGAAACTCTAAATGATGCACTCCCCCTTCACCTCCCTGAAAAAGAGGCAAAGGGCTGAGTCTGAGTGAGTAAAGGAAGATAAATCAGATGAGATTGCATGTTGATGACTCTCACTAGGGTTGCTCAACAATAATATCCTACAAACAGCAAGAGAAAAAGGAAACATTTTGGCAGAGTCAGCCACCCCCAGCAACTCTCTTCAAAACCCTACTAAGAAATCCCCACCACTGGATGAGTTATTTCCTCTTTTTGCAGCATGAGTACAATGGGAAAAAAAGAAATAGGCCCTTGAGCTGAAATATTGAAGTTAGGAAATAGTGGCATGAGTAATAACACAATAACGAGTTCCACAGAAGGGCCTAGAGGCACAGATCTCCCATCTAGAGGGCTTGGGTTTGAAGTGCACTTTGGTACAGTGAATGTTTGCCTGTCTTTCTAGGCTGCTACAGTCTCTTGTTTATGGCTGTCCTCTTTACCCTTGGTTCTACTCATAGCTCCTCCTGCCTGGAATCAAAGGAAACTGTACCTCCCTCGAACCCCCTTTAGCCTGCCATTATTCCCTTGGGAATGATTATGCCTTCTTCAAAGCCCAACTTAAATACATTTTCCTTAAAAAAAGAAACAGTCAAAGCTTCTCTAGTCCAGATTTAGCTTTCTCTTTTTTCTCTTAATGACGATCTTTTGCCCTTTATTAAATTGGTCACAGTGGCCTTTATGTACAAGTTATTTCTGTATTTTTTGTCTTCTCTATTGACTTAAAAATCTTACCATGAATATCTTTATATTTCCTATAACATTTACTTGGTGATATGAGGAATAAATAAGTCAACAAAATAAATCATCATTTATTGATTTGAAGTATAAACTAACTCTTAACAACCTTAACAGGGGATTAGCAAGGTCCTGGACAAAAGTTCTTTAACTCTTTCTTGCAGATAAAACCAATCAGCTTTATAGAATTTTGATGAAATAAAGAAGTAAACAAAACAAAACAAAACAAAACAAAACAGGGAAGCTATATAATTTTGTTGTTGTTTTAGAGTTGTTTGATTAGAGAGGGGAAAAAGACTAGGCAAGGTGGTTCACGCCTATAATCCTAGCACTCTGGGGGGCTGAATTGGGTGGATTGCTTGAATTCAGAAATTCAAGACCAGCCTGAGCAAGAGGAGACCAAGTCTCTACTAAAAATAGAAAAACTATACTGATGTCATGGAGGGTGCCTGTAGTCCTTGCTATTCGGAGGCTGAGGGAAGAGGTTGTCTTGAGTCTAAGTGTTTGAGGTTGCTGTGGGCCATGATGTCATAGCACTCTACCTAGGGCAACAGACTGAGATTCTGTCTCAGAAGAAGAAGAAGAAGAAGAAGAAGAAGAAGAAGAAGAAGAAGAAGAAGAAGAAGAAGAAGAAGAAGAAGAAGAAGAAGAAGAAGAAATGATTCTACCTACTTTTGAATTCCCTGGAGCACAAGGCCATCTAGTTGTGTTGATGCCTTCAATGTAGAGTGTGGTGGGTTCTACAATATTTTAATTCTCACCCCCTTAATAGAGAAAGCTGCTATTTAAACTGACCTGCATACCTTAAAAATTAAGCAGAGTGACTTTCTCTGAAGCTTATGGGTTTTCTCCACTCTTGCCTCCCTCCCAAGCCTGGTTAGTCCCATTGGTTACACTATGCACCTTCCTTTCCTAATGCTTTGCAATCAACTGGCTGTGATGTTTACCACACTCAGGAACAGTTCTCTAAGAGGTCAGTAGTGACTTCCTTTTTGTGAAAATCTCTCTGCAGCACTCACAGTTGATAATCTCCCCCACGTGACTCCCCACTGCCTGGGCTCTGCCATTACCCTTCCCTAGTTCTTTCCTCCCAGGAGGGGAAGAGAATTAACTTGTCAAACACACACATTGGTGCTATGATTGTATTTGAGCCTCATGAGAACTCTCCGGGGCAGGATCCATTTTTGTACACTATAAATATATATTTTTTTATTCTGTCAGTCAATTATTTCATGCAAGTTCCCCATGAGGGGAATGGGCACACTTCACTTCTTTTCTGTCACCCACGGTGTCTGACATAGCAAGTATCTCAGGCTCAATAAATATTTATTAGATGATTATAGATGAAAGTGCTCAGACCTTGAAAATGAAGACCAATGCGATCTTAGACCTGGTTTTGGGGGGAGGAGGTTGGTGTTTTCAGTAAAACACCTTAAAAGAAATTTAATTCCTTCATGAGAAGATCACATTTGACACTAATTTAGAAAACCGTTAGTGGCTATCCGGTGTAGGCCATTGCAGACTCCTTCCAATGACAGAAGAATCTCTCCTCTGGAAGTGACCAAACCCTGAGGTCTGAGTCTAAATTAGATCAGGGTGATTATATTTATTATCTGCTCTGGGCAACTTTGCCAAGTTTCTGAGTCAGAGGCACCAAATTTGTACTTTCTGACACACAAATATCTTATCACTGCTTTCCATGTCAGATTAGGACCAGCCCTGGGTGAAATGGGAGGGTGGGGGCGGTGCTGGTGAAGCTGGTCTGTGTCACCCTCCCCGTTTCCTCTTGCACTCCCTTTACCCTCTTTCACTTCCTCCTTTCCCACCAGGTGCCAGTGGGGTTATGCTTCCTCATAGTCTCTTTTGCTTGGCACGGGGGAGGGGGGGATGTGGAGTAATGGGAACTAAATTTTTTTTTAAGTGCCTACTGTGAAGCAAATTATTGGGCATTCTGGAGTCATCGCTTCATTTTTAGTCTCTTGGCAACTCCACGAGGCTACTTTTTATTATTTCTATATCACAGAGATTGAAACTGAGGCTTTGAAAGAAGAGAAAGCATGTCCAAATCATACAGCTTATAAATACAAAGGTGGGATTTAAGCTTGGCCCGATTGAGAAACATCTGGGCTCCTGCGATCACAGTGGGCTGCTTCCTCAGGAAGAAAGGGATGAGATTCAATTGTTTCCCACTGAGAGCTTCGTAGTTTATAGTACAGAGAGAAGTTCTTTTTCTAACAGAGCTCCAGCAAATTTGCCATGGTGGTAGGGCTGGAACATTTAGGGTGGAAGAGGCTGTGTTTTTTCTGATCTGGGGCAAGATCCTCCTTGAGCCTTCTCAGCCACTTGAGCCACATGGTTCACCATGAGAGTGTTCACCATGAGAGACCTTTCTTCTTTGATAGATGCTCTTTCATTAGACCTTGGAAAATGAATTTAGTGTGCTAAAGCCCTTCCTTTTAATCAAAGGAAGTGCCTAGTTTAAAATAAGAGGCAAAACTCTCCCACTGGCGCTTAGTTAATTGACAGTGGGTACATGTGAACAGGATTCAGAAGGATCCCTTTGCACTTGTAAGTGGTTGTTACAAGGGGTGCTCAATGGGACTTGTATTCATCTCTTGTTATCAGTATAGTATTACAATATATATAATACTACACACACACAGAGTATATATCTTCCCCAATTTTCAAAACTCCTAAAAATAAATCCACTTACAATGTTTAAAAAAAACAATTAAATGAACCGTGATTGAGTCTTTGTCTTCAAAGAGAAACTAAATTTCCTGGTGATAATTTCTTTATTCTTACTTTTAAATAAGCTTAGGTTAAATTACATCTACCACTGTAAGAAAACAAACACAGGTGAATCAAACATTCCCTCATTTTGGGGGCCTAATTTTTCTAATAAAATCATATGACAGCAATGTTGTGATCCTCAGTATATGTATGACGTTTGCAATGTTACCACAATGAGGGTAATTTTTACATTAAGTAAGGACTTTGTTCATTTTCCTAAGGGCCTCTTTTAAAAATCCTTTTTCTATTCAAATATTTCTTTTTTGCCATGGCCATCATCTTAGCATCCTTGATGACTTTCTATTCATTAACTTATCAATAATTCCACCTCTGTCATTTATTCATTTGTCTTGTTCACCTTCTGTGCGTGTGTGTGAGAGAGATATTGATTCAAGAAGTTTTTCGACATCATTTTCATCAATCTGATGAAACCTTACAACTTTTGCAATGTTTGCCATTTTGCTTGGGAATCTATTGCTTTGCCTTTGATTGTTGGATCTATGACTATAACATCCACACCACTGGTCAGAATTGATAATGATGGGATGGGTGGAGATAGAAGCTATAAGTATTAAGTGAAGGGGGATAAGGTGACTAGTACTGCAAGACATTAGTCAGCTCCTCTTTGAACATTTTTGTTCTATGGTGTCTTTGGCTTTCCTAATCCACTACAAAATTGTGGGGTGGTCATAATTCATGTTCACGTAATAGGGACTTCCTGGACTCAACTGAGTTATATGGAACTGCCCTTGCCTGGATCTGTTCTCAACTTGTAAACATAGCAGATGTTGGGAGCCTAAAAGCCTTTGGCTGCGCATAGATCAACTGAATCCTCTCCCAGCCATTTTGGTGTGCATGAATACAGCTCAAAGCATTCCAGGCCACTAGGCTTGGATTCCTGGCCTCAAGAGATCATCTTACCTCAGCCTTCCAAAGTGCTAGGATTATAGGCATGAGCCACTGTTCTGGGCCAATGACTGGAAAGTTAAATGTTGACTCCATAGAGCTTCTTAAAGGCTCATGATTATCTCTACTGCAACTCTTTTTAGCAGGTCTGAAAGGGTACACAATTTTGATTCAAGATGGGCTAAGGGGATGCTAAAACCAAGTGACAGTTGGGTTTTGTTCTACTATTGCTACATTATGCTTTTTAAGAGGGACAGGATTTATTTGTCCTTAATAGACTTTAATTACTCTTATCTTTTAATCTCATTTAGAATTATGTTCTAGGTGAGTAGAACTGAATAAAAGAGAATCAGTTTTCCTTCCTATAAGTACTTTAGATATAATAGGTCAGTGAGAAAGGATGAACATGTTTGCTAACCTGCCTGTGGTAGGTCTGGACACATATTTGAATGGCATTATTTACAAAGTATAAAAGCATTTTGAAATTATAATTAATAAATAATTTCTTTGTTGTTTACTTCTTTTAACATATTGCTAGTCAGGTCATGCTTTTTTGTTCCTATTACAGTTGAATATGGAGTGCTTGGTTGAATCTGTATTTTTCTTCCCACTGGATTGCAAGCTCCTTGAGGACAAAACCCCAGGATCTGACACAGGACTCCACAAATGTCTGTTACATTTTCCTTTAGTTGAGGTAGAAATGAAGGACCTGGCTTAGAAAGGAGGAAATAGTGAAAGATTATGGTGGAAGTGAAGTGGGTTACACTAACTTGACAAGAACAGGAAACACAGCAAGGTTAATTGGTGGAAGGCAGGGCAGAGGGCAGGCTCCATGTGGTGTATGATGAAAGGGGCAGAGGCCAAAGTACAATGGCCATTCCACTGGAAAAACAAACAAGCTGGGTTAGGCCTGCCTGAGTTCCTGTATACTTAGAGTCTGAGAGCAGTCAGATGCATTATGTTAGTGACAAGATCATTAACCCACCTGTATAGTCTATTAAATTATCCTTTTCCAAAAGTGCTTCCCAGTAGAAAATGACCCTCTCTAACCTAGTGTCAATGAAGGCTAGCCAGTGACTAATACAAAGTAATGGAACCTCTCTAAAATGGAGATTTCCAGTGACTGTTTCACAAATTTCCTATGACCAATACAAAGAGGGCAAGGTGGTTCTGGAAGCTGTTGTCTGCTGGATATATCCACAGCCCTGTGAAGAAAGAAGAGCTTAATTAGACAGATGAGCAATTTCCTGAAAAGGCACATTCAGGCATTGGATTAAATCTTCTTTTGTCCAAGAGAAATCTGATAACCGTCATGATTAGCAGCTCACTGTTTTGGGGCTTGGCCATCCTCCAGTTTAATTTCACTTACTGGGAGTACAGGAAGGTGATGCTACTGTTTTGGGGTTGGATCCTCTTAGTCATGAATGTTGGATTTCTCCAAAATGGAATCTGTGTTAAATTGAGCTCCAGCCTATCTAAGTGGGATTCTATCTTGCTGCATGCCCTTGGTTAAATTGCAATCACTCTGGCCAGAAGGATGTTCTAAGCTCTCTCTCCCTGCTGTCAGTGGCCCAGGAAATAGATACTAACTTTGATTTAAATCCAAACTTGATTAGGAAAGTGCATACAAATATATTCCTGCCAAAGGCAAACTCAACCTTTAAAATTATTCTATTGATTGCTTCCTGTTTGGTTTGTCTGTGTCACCTTCATCTCTTCATCAGGCTATATAACTGAGACTTTTCTATATTGCAACTTAAGTTATTTTATCAATATCAAAAAGCTAACATTGACTTGGAAGATTAGAGCATTAAAATCTTCAGTAAAGGATATGGGCCTTAGCTTCCATTTCTCAGAGTTTTTGCTTCTTTGAAATAGGGAAGTTTGAAGCACGGCCATTTGGAATTCTTCTATGCCGTAAGCTCCCAGCCAGAACTGTTGACATTCAGAGATGTGTCTATAGAATTCTTTATGGATGAGTGGGCCTGCCTGGACCCTGCCCAGCAGAATTTGTATCAGGATGTCATGTTAGAGACCTACAGAAATCTGGTCTTCCTAGGGCTTGCTGTCTCTAAGCCAGAGCTCACCACCTGTCTGAAGCAAAGGAAAGAACCCTGGAAGGTGAAGACTCACCAGACAGTAGTCAAAGACCCAGGAATTTGTCTTGATGGTCCAAAGATTAAGGGTGACCTCCAACTCTTGGGCTCCAGTGATCTTTCAATCTCACCTCCAGAGTAACTGGGCGTACAGAATATTGTAAAATTGGAGACCCTCCCAGACCTCCGGAAGAGCTGCGCCAGGACCCGCAATCGGCACCCTCCCGGACCCCAGTAAGAGCTGCGCAGGGACCCACTACTCCACCCCCTGGGCCTCCCCATGCCCTGACAAGGAAAACTGGGAGCCGCGCAACCCCGCATCCTCCTTCCTCTACCCTCCCTGCCTTCACACCACCCACTCATCTGGCCAGAGTCTCTGGTAGCTGCGTGTCCTCCGGAGCCCTCCGTGCCTCTGTGTGGACCCCTACTCCTGGCTAGAGACTGCTGGAGCCTTGAGACTTCTGTGCTAAAGTCACTGGGCGGTAGGCACTCCCAGAACCAGAGGCACCATCCCCACCTGGTTGCTGGATCCAGGTGTGTCACACTCTGGAGCTACTCCCACAACCAGAATTCCCTGGCTGGGGCAGCCCCAGAAGAGCAAAAGAGGGTCACTCCCTACAAAGATCCAACAACAATAGAGTGATCCCCCAGTCTAATCTCAAAGAGACACCACCCAAACTCTGAGGACGGCCAGAGGCAACAGTGAAAAACAATCATGAGACGAAATCAAAGGAAATACTCTGGCAATATGAATAATCAGAGTACATCAACTCCCCCAAGGATCAATGGGGCAGACACAGCACAAGATCCCATGCACAAACAAATAGCTGAGATGTCAGAAATTGAATTTAGAATCTGGAGAGCAGATAAGATCAAATTGGAATTCCAAGCAGTAACCCAAAAGATATCCCAAGAATTCAACAAATTCAAAGACCAAATGACCAAAGATTTTGACACATTGAGACAAGAAGTTGAAGCCCTCAAAGATCTCAGAAATACAGTAGAATCCCTCAGTAACAGAATGAAGCAAGCAGAAGAAAGGATTTCTGACATTGAAGACACAGCTTTTGAACGCTCGCAAACACTCAGAGAGGAGGAGAAATGGAGGGCAAAAACAGATCACTCTCTCAGAGAGCTTTGGGATAATTCAAAGAAAACCAATATTTGTCTTATAGGGATCCCCAAAAGTGATGGAAGTGGCTTCACAAGGCACAGAATCTCTTCTCCATGAGATTATGAATGAGAACTTTTCAGACATGCCAAGAGATTCTGAAATTCAGATAGCAGACAGTTTCAGAATGCCAGCATGACTCAACGCAAATAAGACATCCCCCAGACACATCATAATCAACTTCACTAAAGTTAATATGAAGGAGAAAATTCTGAAAGCAGCCAGATGAAAGAAAACTATTACCTACAAGGGGAAGAATATTAGAATAACAGCAGATCTCTCTGTTGAAACTTTCAAACTAGAAGATGATGGTCATTAACTTTTAATCTCCTAAAACAAAATAACTATCAACCCAGGATCCTGTACCCAGCTAAACTGAGTTTCATTTATGATGGAGAAATTAAATACTTTAACAACATTCACAAGTTGAAGAAATTTGCCACAACTAAACCAGCTCTCCAGGATATTCTCAGACCTATCCTCCATAAAGGCCAGCATAATCCTCCAC
>CAUYPK010009742.1:0-27314 GCA_963574355.1 Loris lydekkerianus
CTATCTTGGTTAATGGTGAAAGGTGTGGGACCAGTTTCAGTCTTCTGCAGTTTGCCAGCCAGTTTACCCACCACCATTTTTTTAAATAGGGAATCTTTTCCACACTGAATGTTTTTAATTGGCTTGTCAAAGATTAAATAATGGTAAGTAGCTGGGTTCATCCCTTGGTTCTCTATTCTGTTCCAGACATCTACTTCTCTGTTTTTGTGCCAATACCATGCTGTTTTGATCACTATCAATTGAAGAAGACAGGTACGTGGCCTTCAGACATATGAAAAAATGCTCATCATCTTTAATCATCAGAGAAATGCAAATCAAAACTACTTTGAGACATCATCTAAGTCCAGAGAGACTAGCCTATATC
Source organism: Loris lydekkerianus (assembly GCA_963574355.1). NCBI lineage: Eukaryota > Metazoa > Chordata > Mammalia > Primates > Lorisidae > Loris > Loris lydekkerianus. The sequence goes on from CAUYPK010009742.1 coordinate 365, forward strand.
ACAAAATCCCAAGACCAGAGATGTTGGCGTGGATGTGGAGAAAAGGGAATACTTTTACACTGCTGGTGGGAATGTAAATAAATACATTCCTTTTGGAAAGATATATGGAGAACACTTAAAGATCTAAATAGACCTACCATTCAGTCCTGTAATTCCACTACTGGGCATATACCCAGAAGACCAAAAATCATATCACAACAAAGATATTTGTACCAGAATATTTATTGCAGCCTTATTCACAATTTCTAAGTCATGGAAAAAACCCAAGTGCCCATCGATCCATGAATGGATTAATAAATTGTGGTATATGTACACCATGGAATATTATGCAGCCTTAAAGAAAGGTGGAGACTTTACCTCCTTTATGTTTACATGGATGGAGCTGGAACATATTCTTCTTAGTAAAGTATCTCAAGAATGGAAGAAAAAGTATCCAATGTTCTTACCCCTACTATGAAACTAATTTAGGGCTTTCACATGAATGCTATAACTCAATTACTTGACTTTAAAAGGAAATCCTCTAGCTCTAAGGAATAGGGTGGCATGTTCCTTGGGCCGGGAACTCTGTTTTCCCTGCAGGAGCCTGATCAGAAGTGAGTTTCCCTTGGTTTGTCAGATAAACCAAGCCATAAATTCCAAGGAAGCTTGGGTTGACATTACCTAAGCATAACTAAAAGTATGCATAGACAAAATGTTGATATCTTGAGTAAACTGTGATTGGATCAAATCAACTGATTTTATACTACTTTGTATTAAAAAAATAATGATTTTAAATGATGTGGCCTTTATAATCTCTATTATAAGTGTGCCTATTTCTGTGGCCCTGGGAGAAGCCAGGGCAAAGTCGTCCTCTTGCACTCTGTCCACATCATTCCTCAGCCCCGTGCAGTCCAGCTTCTCCTTCCCTCTCCTGAGGGCTCCTTCCTGCTCACTCTTTTGTCTCTGCCTATTCTACCTTAAGGCCCAGGCTTCTCCCCTACTCCCTCCCTGCACTGCTGTGCCTGCCGTCTGCACCTCCAGCCCTGAGCTGTGCCTGCCTGCACAGAGCCCTACCTGGAGGCTCCCTACCAGCTCTGGTTACATGCAGAGCAGAGTCCTCCCCTCCATGGCTGGCTTCACCCCTGCCTGTTACTCTTGTGGGTTGCTTTGCTCCCTGTCCACATTCTCCTCATTTTGCTCCTTCCTTCCCCTGACCCACCCCACGTTCCATTTTCCGCTACTCAATCAAAATTTATCTTACGAATGTTGCCGAGATCATTCTTCTCCATTCTGGCCTTTTATGACTGCTCTCTACCCAGTTTTCATCATCCCCTATTGGGGCTAAGGGATAGATCCTAATTCATCTCCCTGCTCCAGTCTGGGCCCCTCCTCATCCGCTCTTACAGTTGCCAGAGTGATTTATCTTAGATGCAGATTTGGCTGTGGGACCTCTGCTTAAAAGACGTGCATGATTTCCTGTTACCCTACAGTGTAAAGGGGCTGCTCCTCTGTCTTCCTGACCCGATCCCTGGCCACCTGCACCCTCTCTCCCTCTCCTGATTCACAGCCCTACCTCCCATGACACTGAGCTGCTTGAAGTTCTCCAGAGAGGACTTGGCCTTTCTTACTGTGCTTATTCATTCTCCTTTGTGCTGGGAATGAGCTTCCTTTAAGTTTGTTCAGCTGGAACCCAACCTGGACCAGCTGCCCAGCACCAGGTGCACAGAGTTCCCTTTGGACAGCTCCCTGGTGCACGCTCATCTTTGAGTTACCGCACTATCTAAATGCCCGGCTTTCCCTGCTCCCCATTTCCTTCTTTCTTAGTCCTCTCCCTGTAAGTGTCTAGATATGGCAGGTATTATATGAAGGGACATAAGCACCTCAAAGACCAAGGGAAAGCTGCCTTCGAGGCCTAAAGAGTGCCTTTTGGAGAGTTTGACTTCCACAGCTCCTAAGCTCTGCCTGAAGGGAAGCCTTCCCCTCTCTCCCACCATCCCAGACCCTCCCATATTCTTCCTTCTGACTCACTGTCCCCTTCTCCATTCCATAACAGTCATTTGCTTATTCCACAGATAAGGCGAAGAAAACCTGGAGAGACTTATACTGCTAGCATATAGTAGATATGCATGGAAGTCTGGGTTTTTTTTTAACCCTATAAAAAATGCTTCTTGAATATGTACCATATAGAAAACCATCTACAACTGGAGACTACAAACTATAGCCACGGGCCATTCCAGCTTTGGCCTGTTCATGTAGCATATGACCTAAACACGGGCTCTTGTTTGCACTTTCAATGTACGGAAAAAAATATCTAAAACCAAACGAGGAATGTGTGACCAGCTGAAGATCTGTAGCCCATATGAGTAATGTATTTCCTCCTAGGCCCTGTAGGGAGACTGTTTGGGAAACCCTGATCCCTGGGAGCAGGGAAACGTGAAGATCATGTTAGTATAATTTACGTGGTAACTGACTTTTAGCAAGTAATTATAATTCCAGAAAAGCTGGACATTTAAAATAAGTTGTAGATTTATTAAATTTTAGGGAAAAAAGAAAGTATAACTCTTACTATTTTCAAATTGTTAAAGTCTTATAGGTTTTTTTTTTAAGTTTTTTGATACTTATCACTTATGCACAGTTATTACCATGAAGGACATAGTTACTATTAAATAATGAAAGTAAAGTAAGTCATTTAATTCCTCATAAAAAAAAAATCTGGGCATTTTCAGTTGAGAAATGCTTGCAGCTGTAGATAACAGTGAACTTGACATTCAAATTCTTATAAACTGAATTGAATTATGTCTAAAAATTGACATGTGAATATCCTTCTTTCTATAACCAAAATGTTGAAAGTATTTTAATTTTGTTTTTATTACTAGAATTAATGTTTTAAAAATAAGCCTGGAAGGTTAAAACCTCTAGCATGTGGTACTGTAAGCCTTTAATGAACACATTTGGCAGATTAAATTACTCCTTTAAGAATGATAAAGGCTTCTTTAGGCGCACTCATTTTCTTTCTAATTTAGATTCTTGGTTCTAAAGAATCTTAAGATCTTTACTGAGAGGCTCAGTAGCACAAAGTTAGAGTCCCTGGGCTGAACTAATTTCATGAGTTCCGAAATCTTTTGAAAAGTCTATTAATATGCCTTTTATTACATCTTTATTATTTAGAATAGAGAGACATTAACTTTACATTTATTTCAGTGATTTAAACTATATGCAAGAGCAAGACAAAAGAAATTTGATTTAAGAAGTAAAGGAACTTAGTAGAACCAAATACTGAGAAAATATTTTTGCACAGTTTGTCACTATTTTCATTTTATAGTGTGTGCAAACAAGTAACAGTTTTCTGGAATGAGCTCAAGATGTTATTTCTCAGAAAAGGAGTTTGCTAAAGCAGTGGACACATAAACATTCAGATAAGGATGCCAGATGGGGTTTCCTAATAATAGATTATACAAGAGAGATGGAGGCAGGAATTTGCAACAGGGTGTAGATGGTCAGGAAGAGACTGAACTTGAGGTGGACAAGCATTGGCTGGAATTCCGGTTCTGTTCCTTACTTGTCTGGCAAGTGCACGAGAGGACTTTCCTAGGCCTCGTCTGTGAAATGCGTAGACAAAGTGCAAGTACCAAGAACAGCTGGGCAGTGGTCAGACTCTGCTGGGCATTGACGACATACAAAGTGGACATGGTTTCAGAGTGGATCAGTGTGTTGTAACTTGGGCCTCCATCTTCTTCACCAAGGAGAAGGAGTTCACAAAAAGTAAAGAGGAAACAAATTTAGGTAGGTGAGGAAATTAAAACAAAAAGGTATCTAGTTATCTTACATGAATTCAAGTCAGCTCAGGCGATGCTAGAATACTGAAAACTCTAAACATGACTTCGTGAGGGCCACTGATGAGCTTTGAGATAGGACAGAAAATTACAGAGATGCCAGGGAAATCAGAGGTCCTGGCCTTCATAAAGAGGTAGCCTGCAAGCAAAAAACTGGTATATAGATTGAGATAAAAAATATATATAAATAATGTATGCATGCAAAGCAAATAATTTTTAAACCTTTGAAACATGAGGAGGCAGAGCAGTTCACAAAAGCCAGTCATTGAAACGAGCCTGACGCTCAGTCTCAGAATGAAACCAAGACAAAAGTAACACTGCTGTTTGCTTCTCTACAAAATTAGGGATTTGGGCTAATTTCTGAGGTTCCCCTGTTTTAAGAATTTATGGTAGAGTTTAGGTTTATTTACTCTTTTCTTTTCTTTCTTTCTTTTTCTTTTTTTTGCTTTACTTGGTTCCAGGTTTTCTATTCTTACTGTAGTAAAATACACATAGCACAACTCACCATCTTAACCACGTTTAAGTGTCCAGCACAGCAGTGTTTAATGTCCACATCGTCCTGCTACGAACTTTTTTGCCTTGCAGAGCTGAATCTCTGTGCCCACAGGACCACTCCCTGGACCCCTCAGACCTCCAGGCCCTTGGTGAGCACATTCTATTTGCTCTTTCTGTGAGTTCACTACCGGAGGAACCACATGTAAATGGAATAATACAGTATTTGACTTCAAGATTTATCTGTGGTGTAGTCTATGATTGTATTTCTTTTTTATTAGACCTGAATAATATTCTATTGCATGGATATGTCACATACGTATATTTTCTGGTAGAAATTTAGGCTGTTTTCACCTTGGTTATTGTGAATAATGCTGCAGTGAACCTGGGTATACATGTTCATTGATCCTGTGTTCAATTCTTTTGGATCTAAACCCAGAAATAGGATTGCTTTGTAATCTACTTTTAATTTTTTGAGAAAACTCAATACTGTTTTACACAGTGGATGCACCATTTTACATTTACACCATCAGTGCACAGGGGTTATAATTCATCCACATCCTCACCAACACTTGTTTTTTTCTGTTTTCTTGGGAGTGCCATCCTAAAGTGATAGCTCATGGTGCTTTTGATTTGCATTTCCCTGACGTTTAATGAGGTCAAGCATCTTTTCATAGGCTATTGGTCATTAGTATGCTTTTTTGGGGAAAGGTCTAAGTCATTTGTCCATTTTTTAATCAGGCTGTTTGATTTTTTTTATTATTGATTTGTAAGAGTTCTTTACTTATTCTTTCTATTAACCCCTTATCGTATATGAGATTGGACAATTAAGTTTGTGAGCTCATCCTAGAAAAAGTGTCACAAACCTCATTGAATATCACACTGGTCACTTTTGAAGCTCTCCCCTTAGGAAGCTATACACTGACCCCAGAGCCTAGACCAGGTGTCCTCAAACTGTGGCCCATGGGCCACATGAAGTGGTGTGAATTGCATTTGTTCCCGTTTTGTTTTTTACTTCAAAATAACATATGTTCAGTGTGCATAGGAACTTGTTCATAGTTTTTTTTTTTTTTTTTTTTTTTAAACTATAGTCCGGTCCTCCAGCCATTTGAGGGACAGTGAATTGGCCCCCTGTTTAAGAAGTTTGAGGACACCTGACCTAGACCATCCTTTAAAGCAATTTTGGAACTCTTTTTCTGGAATGACCATCACAGCTGTTGTTCTAAGTATACAGTTTGAAATTATTTCTCCTATTCCCTACCAATATGTTTAGGTCTTTAATCCATTTTAAAGGGGGGGTTGTATATGGCATAAGGCAGTGGTTCTCAACCTTCCTAATGCCTCCTAATGCAACAACCCTTTAATACAGTTCCTCATGTTGTGGTGACCCCCAACCATAAAATTATTTTGTTGCTACTTCATAACTGTAATTTTGCTACTGTTATGAATCATAATGTAAATATCTGATATGCAGGATGTATTTTCATTGTTACAAAGGGGTCATGATGCACAGGTTGAGAACCGCTGGCATAAGGTAAAGGTCAAATGTCATTCTTTTCCATGTGGATATCTAATTTTCTGAACACCATTTGCTAAAGACACCATTCTTTCCCCATTGTGTGGTTTTGACGCTCTTGTTGAAGATAATTTGACTATGTATGGAAGGGTTTATTTCCGGGCTCTCTGTTCTGTGCCATGAGGCCTTATGTCTGTTTCGTGCCAGTGCCATACTGTTTTAATTACAGTAGGTTTTAATATGTGTTAAAGTCAGAAAGTGTGAGGCTTCCCACTTCATTCTTAAAAATTTAAAAATATTTAAATTTTTTTTCTATTTTTACCAAGAATGTCAATGGATTCTGGTAGGGATTGTGCTGAATTTGTGTGCCACCTCTAGTAGTATGAACATATTGACAATATTAAGTCTTCCGACCCATAATCACAGGCTGTCTCTCTACTTGCTTGTGTCTTTAGTTCCTCTCAGCCGTGTTTTGTAGCTTTCGGTGTACTGGTCTTTGGAATGTCCTGCTTTGTCTCTTGTCACAATTTCTATTTTGTCTGATACAAGCACGACCACATTGCCCTTTTAAAATTACCATGTGTATGAAATCGCCATCCTTTCACTTTCAGTGTATTTAAGTCCTTACATCAAAGAGGTTTTGTACGTTGCATGTAGCTAGATCTTCGGTTTTTAAAAATCCACTCAGCCGCTCTGTGTTTTTTGATTTAGGATTTTAACAAAATGAAAAGACTATGTCTTTCCTTATCAGAAATTTTAAATGTAAATGGATTGAGTTGGTTTTTTTTTTTTTTTTTTTTTTTGGTAGCTGTTCTGTCCTTCTTCTGTTTTCCTGACTTTTTTTGCATTTCATTGGTTTTGGCAATGATATACTTTGATTCCTTTCTTGTTTTCTTTTGTGTATCTTCTATAGGGAATTTCTTAGTAGTAACAATGGGGATTATATAACACAGTTTGTAGTCATAACTTTTCTATTTAAACTAATAACAAATTAACTTCAATCACATATAAAACCTCTACCCCTTTACATCTCCTTCAATTTATGTAATTGATGTCACAGGTTACATATTTTCTTTTCTTTCTTTTAAATTTCAGAATATTATAGGGGTACTTATATTTTGGTTACATAATTTCCTTTTTATAGTTTGAGTGAAAGTTGTGCGACCTTCACTCAGATAGTGTGCTTAGGTGTAAATTTACCCACCTGCTGCTTGATTTTAATTCAGTTTTACATCCGTATGTGCATATATGTTTTGATTGATTAGTTCCAATTTAGTATTATGCGCATGAGGTGTTTATTTTTCCATTCTTGTCATACTTCACTTAAAAGAATGGTCTCTAGTTCAATCCACATTTTTACAAACAATACTAGATCACCATTTTTTTTTATAGTTGAGTAGTATATGTATATATATGAGGTAAACTCTCTCTCTCTGTATATATACATGGTACACATTACTCCATAGATATATTACTACTGGTACTCCATGGTGTGTGTGTGTTTGTGTATGGAGTACTACTCAACCACAAAAGCAAATGGTGATCTAGAATCCTTTGTAAAAACCTGTATAAATACACTATATTTTATTAATCCATTCATGCATTTGTGGGCATTTGGGTTGTTTCCACATCTTTGCTATTGTATAGTAATAAACATTTGAGTACAAGTGTCTTTTTGATAAAATATTTTTTTCTCTTTGGGTAAATACCTAGTAGTTGGATTGCTGGATTCAATGGTAGGTCCACTTTCACGTCTTTGAAGCATCTCTGTACTACTTTCCCCAGGGGTTGTACTTGTTTGCAGTCCCACCAACAGTCCTTTCTCTCCACGTCCATGCCAGCATCCATTGGGTTGGTTTAATCTCTGGGGTTTTCTCAATGTAAGATCATATTGTCAATGAAGGGTGATAGTCTGACCACTCCTTTTCCCATTTGGATGCCCTTGATTTCCTTCCCTTGTCCGATTGCTCTGGCTAGAACTTATAGCACCATGTTGAATAGACGTTGTGATAGTGGGCAACCTTGTTGGGTTCCACTTCTAAGCAAGAATGCTTTCATTTTTTTCCCCCTTCAGTATGATATTGGCTGTGTTTTTTTTTTGAGACAGAGCCTCAAGCTGTCACCCGGGTACAGTGCCGTGGGATCACAGCTCACAGCAACCTCCAACCTCCAACTCCTGATCTCAAGTGATTCTCCTGCCTCCGCCTCCCAAGTAGCTGTGACTACAGGCACCTGCCACAACGCCCAGCTAGTTTTTGGTTGCAGCCGTCATTGTTGTTTGGCTGGACTGGATTCAAACCTGCCAGCTCAGGTGTATGTGGCTGGCGCCTCAGCCGTTTGAGCCACAGGCACCGAGCCAGCTGTGGATTTTTTGTCTAAGGCTTTTGTAATCTTGAAGTATGTCTCATCTATGTCTATTTTGTTAAGCATTCTTATCATAAGAATTTTGTCAAATATTTTTATGTATCTATTGAGAGAATCATATCTCTATGTGGGGAATTACATTTATAGATTTGCATATATTGAACCATTCTTTTATCTCTGGAATGAAGCCCACTTGGTCAAGGTGAATTATTATTATAATTATTATTATTGACAGAGTCTCACTTTGTCATCCTCTGTAGCGTGATGTGGTGTCCACAGCTCACAGCTACCTCAAAGTCTTGCGCTCAAGCTATTCTCTTGCCTCAGCCTCCCAAGTAACTGGGACTACTGGTGGCCCCCACAGTGCTTGGCTATTTTTAGAGATGAGATCTCACCCTTGGTCAGACTGATCTTGAACTCTGAGTTTAAGCAATCCACCCATCTCGGCCTCCCAGAGTGCTAGGATTACAGGTGTGAGCCACCCTACCTGGTCTGAATTATTTTTTTGATATATAGCCGAATTTGGTTTGTTCTAATTTATTGAGAATTTTTGCATCTATATTCATAAGGGACATTGATCTGTATTTTTCTTTGTTGTTGTTGTCATTGTTGAGTTCTTTCCTACCTTTGATATCAAGGTGATACTGGCTTTATAGAACAAGTTGGGGATGTTTTCTTCCTTCTCAGTGTTATGGACTAATTTCTGCTGTGTAGATACCAGTTCTTCTTTGTAGGTCTAGTAAAAATCAGTTGTGAGAGCATCTGTTCCAGGACTTGATTTTGTTAAAATACTTTTTATTGCTGCTTCCATTTTAATACTTGGTATGGGTCTGTTCAGGAGTTCTGCTGTTTCTTCTTTGAGGGTGGGTGTTTCCAAGAATTTTTCCATTTCCTCCATGTTTTCAGGTTTATGAGCATGGAGACTTTTATAGTATTCAGAGATGATGTTTTGCATTTCCATTATATTCGTTGCAATTTCTCCTTTTTGATTTCTGATTAGGCTTATTAGAGTGCTTTCTGTTCTATTTCTGATTAATCTAGCTACAGACCTGATAATTTTATTTATCTTTTCAAGGAACTAACTTTTTGTTCATTAGACTTCAGGATAACTCTTTTGTCATTGATTTCATTTACTTCTGCTCTGATCTTGGTTATTTGTTTTCTTCTGCTGGGTTTGGGATTTTTTTTTTTTCTCTTCCTTTTCTAGTTCTTCCAGATGATACATTGGACTGTTGATTTGTGATATGGATGTCTTTTGCATGTAGGCATTTAGAGCTATAAATTTTCCTCTCAGGACTGCTCTTGCTGTACCCAACAGATTTTGATAACTTGTGCCTTAATTATCATTTGGTTCAAAGAATCTTTCAATTTCCATCTTTATTGCCTCTTTAACCACCTGTTATTCAGCAGTAGATTGGTTAGCTTCTATGACTTTGTGTAGAGGTGAGTGTTTCTGTTGGAATTGATTTCTGGTTTTATTCTGCTGTGCTCAGAGAAGATACATGGTATAATTCCCATTTAAAAAAATTTTTGAGGCATATTTTGTGACCTAGGATGTGATCATTCTTAGATCATTCTTAGAGAATGTTGTGTTAGCTGATGAGAAAAATATATCCTCAGTGGTTGAAGGGTAGAATGTTATGTAAATGTCTCTTAGGCCCATTTTTGTTAGAGTTCTGGTTAAGTCCATTTTTTAATTACTTTCTGTTTGAGAATGTATTTAGTTCTGTCAGAGGAATGTTGAAATCCCTGGGTATTATGACACTGCTGCTTATCATTTTGTTTAGAACAAGTAGGATTTGACTTATGAATCTAGGTGCTCCTGTACAGGTAAATGACTATTTATGATTATTAAGTCTTTTTGTGGAATTGTTCTTATCACAGTTATATACTGACAGTCTTCATCTTTCTTTACTTTTGTTGTGAAGTCTGTGTTTTCTGATAGGAGAATCACTACACCAGCTTTCTTTGGTTTCTATTTGCATGGAATATGTCTTTTCTTCTTGAGTCTGAATGAGTCCTTGTGGGTTAGATGTGTTTCCTGTGTGTTTTTGAAATCCATTCAGCCAGCCTATGTCTCTTAAGTGGGGAATTTAAGCCATTCACTTTTATTGAAAGAATTGATAACTGGAGTGGATTTCTATTCATCCTGTTCAGTAAACACTCTTCTTTGTTTTACTTCTTGAGCCATTTGGAATCTGCGTTCTGAGCTTTAGCTTTTGGATGGTTTTACACTGGTGGGTGTCTACTGTGATTCTAAGTGCGTAATGCTGATCCAAGAATTCCTGCAGGGCTGATCTGGTCTTTATGAATTCCCTCAGCATTTGCTGTTGAGAAAGTCTTTATTTATCCCTCATATGAGAAACAGTATTGCTGGATACAGAATTCTAGCTGGCTTTTATTATGTTTTAGAAAACTGAAGATGGGGTCCCAATTCCTTCTAGCTTGTAAGGTTTCAGTTGAGAAGTCAGCTGTCAGTCTGACAGCTGTTCCTTGGTAAATTATCTGCTGCATCCACCTTACTGCCTGTAGGAGTGCCTCTTTCGTGTTTATTTTAGCCAGCCTAATCACTATGTGTTGGGGTGATTGCCTCCTTGGTTGAGTCTCCCAGGAATCCTGTGTGCTTCTAGTACTTGTGCATCTAGATTTCTAGCAAAGCCAGGGCAATTTTCCTTAATTATTTCCTATAATAAATTATCTAACCCTTCTGTATTTTGTCTGATCCCTCAGGGATGCCTATGATTCTTATGTTTGACCATTTAACATAATCCCACATTCTTGTAGGCTTTGTTCTTTCTCTTTATTTTTCTGGTCTTTCTCTTTGACTGACTTATTTAACTCCTAGCTGTTATCTTCAAACTCTGAGATTCTTTCTTCTTTCTGATTGAGCCTGTTCTTAAAGCTTTCCACTGTGTCTTGTACTTCCTGGAGAGAAATTTTTATTTCCAGAACTGCTGTTTGATTTTGCTTTAGTAATTGAATTTCTTTTAGAGAATTTTCCTTAATTTCATGCATTTTTCTTGTGCGTGTGTGTGTGGCTTCTTTGTTGGCTTTCTATTTTCTCTTGTATTTGAGCTTTCTTATTTGAAACCTGTATTTGAAATTCTTTATCTGTCATTTTAACCATTTTGCTTATGTTGCTATCCATTGGTAAAGAGTTACTGATTTCCTTGGGGTGGGGGATATCCTTTCACTGTTATTTTTATCTTTCCAGAGTTCTTTCACTGATTTCTTCTTATCTGGCTTCTGAATTTAGAGCTGAGGATACTGGGGCTGGGTTATGGACCTGTCCTGAAGTCCCTAAAGATTGATCCCTGACCATGCTGGGGGAGAAGTGCTGCTCCTGAGTTGCCTTTAGGGTGTTTTAAGAGATATGATGGTCCTTTCAAGGTACCTCTGGCCTGTTGTCTTCACTTCTTCCCCATGGAGTATAGTGAGTTTGGTTCCCAGCTATGTGCCCTCTGTCATCCTTGTAGTCTGTGTGGAGTAGTCAGCTGCCGAGGCAAACTTCTGTGCCCATGTGTGGTAGGTTCTGGTCCCCCGGTTGGGGAACATAAATGGCTCAAGCTTTAACAGAGACCCTGTAGCTCCCTGAGTCCTGACTGCCCCTGGAGTGGGGTGTGGAGCAAGACAGATAAAGGTCAGAACTCAGGCCAGGGGGCTTAGAGGTTGCTTACCTGGCCGCTAGGCGGAGCCGCTGATGAGGAATTCATAGTAATCTTTCTAAACCAGGAGGGCTGTTCCTGGGGGTAGGAGCCTATTTTCAGGATTGCCAAGACTTCGGGCCAGCTTTTGCATCCCTGTCCACTTGCACATTTTCTCTGGGGGGGGGGGGTAAGTGCCCTCCCTATTTGCTCTCTGGAAGTCTACTGTCTCCCCCCACCCCCTCCACCCCAGATCAGTCCAAATGTGTGCTTTCCCTTCTTTCCAGAAACCAGTTCTCTGGTTAATGTGTCTGAATGCTGGTGTGTGTCTCTGCTCCCTGTGGCAGGCAGAGTCAGGGACATGGCGCCACCAACAGTGAAATAAACCTCTGGCACAGAGCACTCTCCTGATTGCCATGGTGGGGGTAGTAACCACAGTTTCTCTTTATTGCTCCTATTCCTAGGGGTAGGAGGGGCTGGTCCAGGCCATCTTTCCAGGGTCTCAGCAGGCATTCCCCCCAGACACCTGTTTGGAGATTAGCAGGACTGTTAGCACTGAGCACTTTTGTGATAACTGTGGGTTGGGGAGAGGCCACAGTTTCACTTCTCTACTCTCAATGCCAGGGGGTCCACTCCATCCTCCGTTCCGAGCTACCAGCGAACTATCCTGTCAAATATCAGCATGGAGAGGAAGATGCCTCTCAGCACCTAGTGCTCTAGTGGTTGCTTGGGGTTGGAGGGTTCCCAACTATAAAGGCCTGCAACAAAAATTGCTTTTGTGATGCAAGGAATGGGGTGATAAAGAGGAGGAAACATGTAGGCACAAGAAAGCTGTCTGTCTGGTCCTCGTGGCACTCTCCCGAAGGTGAGAATTTCGGTGTTGGGAGTGGGTCTCCCCTTACCCTTTCACTTGGCTCCAGGCTTTTCTGGATTTAGTCCATATCACCACTGTCCTCTCCTCTACAAATTGCTCATTTTATACTATTCATCCATTAACATGGTTTTACTGTTATAGATTTTTAATACTTTAACCTTTTACATTTTATATCAAAATTAAAATGATTAAAATGATGTACATATCACCATAAAAGTATTAATGGGCTCTATGTTTGTATATATAGATGGTTCTTGACTTACAATGGTTCAACTCAACAACTTTTCAAATTTATGATGCCCTGAAAATGTTGTAGAAAACATATTTCCTGTGTAGTGCTGGACAGTGGCAGGGGGCTACTGCTCACAGCCCTGCATTTTTGAAATATTATAGTTTCAACTTTAATGGGTTTGTTAGGGCATAGCCCTATTTTACTTAAAGGGCTTCTTTTAACATGTACCATAAGGCAGTTCTAGTAATGATGAATTCCCTCAGCTTTTGTCTATATGGAAAACTTTTCATTTATCCCTCATTTTTGAATGACAGTTTTGAAGCATGTAATATTCTTGCTTGGTCAATTTTTTTCTTTTGGCACTTTGTATACATCATACCAGTGTCTTTTGACAGGTAAGGTTTTTGCTGAGAAACCCACTGCCAGTCTGATGAGGTCTCCTTCTATGAGCCAGCTCACATTTTCTGCCTGCTTTCAAGATTTTTTCTTTGTCTTTGAATTTTTACAGTTTGATTATAATTTATCTCTGTTTGGGACACTTTGGGTTTATTCTAGTTGTATTCTGTTTACCTTCATGGAATTAAGATGTCACTTTATTGAACTGATTTTGGAAGTTTTCCAACCTTTATTTCTTCAAATAATCTTTTGTGTCCCTTTCCCTTCTGTTTTCCTCTATGTCTCCCATAATCCATATATTGGCCACTCAGTCGTGTCCCACAAGCTCCTTAGTCTTCCTTCAGCTTTTTTTTTTTTTTTTCTTTTCCAATTAGCTACTTACAAATGAACTGTCTTTAACTTCAATGATTCTTTTCTTGTGCTTGATCAAATCTTCTAAAATTTTCAATTCAGTTACTGTATTCTTCAACTCCAGAACATCTGCCTCACTCTTTTTTATAGTTTCTCTTTGTTGATAGTCTCATGTTGTTCACGCATAACTTGTTGGATTCTTTAAAAAAAAAAGTCTGTGTTCTCTACAAGCTCATTAAGCTTCTTTAAGGTAGCTGTTCTGAATTTTTTGTCACAAAATCATAGATCTCTGTTTCTTTTATTTTCTTTTCTTTCTTTCTTTTTTAGACAGAGTCTCACTTTGTTGCCCTCGGTAGAGTGCGGTGGTATCATAGCTCACAACAACCTCAATCTCTTGGACTCAAGTGATCCTCTTGCCTCAGCCTCCTGAGTAGCTGGGATTACAGGCGATTGCCATAATGTCTGGCTATTTTTAGGATGGGTCTCACTGTTGCTGAGGCTGGTCTTGAACTCCTGAGCTCAGGCAATCTGCCTGCCTTGGCTTCCTAGAGTGCTGAGATTACAGGTGTGAGCCACTGTACCTGGCCAGATCTGTTTCTTGGGAGTTGGTTTCTGGGGATTTATTTTGTTCCTTCAATTGGTCTAGGTTTCCCTTTTTTTGATATGCCTGTAACTTTTGCTGAGACTTGAACATTTTCAGCAAACAAACAATAACCTTTCCCTAGTCTTTATGGACTAGCTTCATACTGGGGAAGACTTTCTCCAAACAACCCAGCTAGAGCTTCTGGAGTCCTCTCAAAGTTTTTCTATCGAGGATGCACTTCCTTTGGGCACGTGTGTGTAGTTTTTCAATCAGAGTCTTGCTTTCCCTTTTCAGCTTGATGTCTCTTGCTGTCTCTGGTGTTTATCTGTGATGCTGAAGGTTCTGTGGTACTCAGGGACACCTAGGGTCTGAAGTATATAGGTTTCATTACTGCTCTAAATCCTGTGAAAGAGAAGCCAGTGTCTTGGACATCCTCAAGACCAGAACACTGAATGAATTCTCATCTCCTCTCTTTCCCTCCTAGGAGAAAAGCCAAGACTTGAGAGTTTTCTCCCCATTGCATGAACCATTACATCTTGGGGGAGAAGGAGGAAAAGTGCATATGAAGGCTTTTCTTACACATTTTAGTGTAGCTCTTTTTGGTTTTGTACTCAGCCTGGGCACTGCACCTCATTACCTGTTTTTTAGAGTTCTCATAGAGATGTTTTGGTTCCATAGTCAGTCATGTCTTCATGGGAAAATGAGGGGTGGGGCTGCCTATTTGTTACCTTGCTGACATCACTCCATAGACTGGGGTTTGGTTTCATTTCAACAAGTTATTTTGCAAACTTTCTTAGCTTTTCAAAAAGAAATCATTGCCCTGATCAGCTATGATTCCTATTTGTAGACATGAGAAACTGAGAAAGATGAGAAAGTTTGAGCCAAAATATTTAATAAGCCAGGGTCAGCCTTGGGCCATCAAAGATCAATGTTAATGAGGCATATTTAAAAGGACAGACAGAGAAATTTAATAACTTGAAGAAGAAATATAAGTTGGTAACTGATCAAGATGAACTCATGAAAGATTAACAGAGACTGAATTGGAATCCCAGATAAACTTCAAGACCAGTAAGATCCATGAGTGACCTGAAGAACACTTCACAAGTAGATGGGCCTCGTGTAGAAACTGGATGAAAGGTTTTGATTGTTACAGAAACATTACAAAGTGCAAGTAAATGAAAATAAATGAAACATTAAATAATTTATAATCTTACAACTCTTTGGGAAGCTACTCTTTCCACTTTGGTGCATATCTGTTTGTAATGTTGACTGTATGATTGTGTATACATTCATGTGTACAAACTGCCTTTCAACTTCTCCTTTTCCACATACCCAGTAATCACATTATTTGGATAACATTCATCAAATTCAAGCTCCAGGAGTGAACTGTGATTGGCTTAATTTAATAAGCCTAATAGCATCCTACTTGCCTGGTGACTTTAGTTTTCTTTTAATAATTTTTCAAGTTCAAGAATGTGACCCAACTGAGGGTGGCTCAGGACTTACTTTTCTTACAGTATTGAGTTTCTCTCTCTCTCTGTCTACATTGTTGTTCTGCGGCCACGATGCTGTCCTCGCCAAAGCCACACTGTTACTGAGGCTACCACAAGATACAGCAGACATTGAGTGAGAAGAGAAGGGGGTTAAACTCCAAATCAAGTAAGTCTGAAACAACCACCATCCCACCTCTGACCTGGTGGGATATAGACAGTCATGGCAGTTAATTCTGAAATTTTAATCTTAATTTTTATTGAGAACTATAACATGCATGGAAAAAAAAGGCAAAAAAATTTATAAGTCAAACCTATGTATCAAGAAATAAACTATTACAAACATCTCCAATTCCTATCCACATTTCTGTAGTGTTTGTTTTTTTCTATAGTTTCATCACTGAGGTACACATTCCTAAACTCTGTAGTTGTGTTTAATGTGATTGTGAACTTCATGTGAATAGAATCTTTCATGCTTGTTGCATGAACTTTAGGTTATTCAATTTTATTGCAGTTTACATTTATTTTTGTGAATATACCATTCTACTATTACTAGGCTTTTGGGTTTCTGTTTGCAGTTTTGGTATATTATGAATTGCATTTCTCTGTGAGTCCTGACATGTTCCCTGGGTGTACACATGTCTGCAAGGAGCATACCCAGAAGGAGAGGGAAGAGCTACAAAAATAAATATTCTAGATTAGCGGTTCTCAACCTGTGGGTTGCAACCCACAGGAACTGTATTAAAGGGCTGTGGCATTAAGAAGGTTGAGAACCACTGCTCTAGATAATAAATTCACATTTCAAAAGATCTTGACAGGTTAACATTTTGGGCCAGGAATAACAAGGGATCATTTATTAGGGAAGTTATATGCTCTCTTGTGGATTGAAAATATCAATGGCACAAGTTGAAAATGTCAAAGACTTGTCCTGGCAACAGAGCACTTGGAAAAACATGTGGATGTTAGTTGACTAATGGTAAACACCATAAGCCCAGTGACACAATAATGAATGCAGATATACTATTGCAATCGAAGCATGATATCTACTATCCTAAGTTGATGGGTTCAGTTTTAGAATAATATGAGGTTTGACAATTAAGTTCACAAACTCATATCATAAAAAGTGCTACATACCTCATTGACACATTTTACTACGCTCATCTTTGAAGTAGCCCACTTGAGGAGCTATACTCTGACAACAGTACCTACTCCACCCTTCAAAGCCATTTTGAAACTTTTTCTCTGGAATGACCACCAGAGTTGTCATCTTTTTACCATTCATATCCTGAATGTCATCAAAATGTCTTCCTTTCAATATTTCTTTTATCTTTGGGTAAAGAGAAAAGTCACTGAAGGCCCCATCAGATGAGAAGGGAGGGTATTTCAATACTGTTATTTGTTTACTGGCTAAAAACTCCCTTTAGACTGTACAGTGTGAGCTGGTGCATTGTCATAATACAGCAGTCCCACCTTTCTCATGCCAAGATTTTCAGTTAAGATTTTCCTAACTGTAACTCTATTGATGTTTACTTGGTTTGCTTCTCAGTCAGCCAATGATTTTGACATGCAATTTGACAAATTTTTGTAATGCTTTTGTCAGTTCTGCTCATTATTGACCTCCCTGACATTTTGTCAGTAATGCTTTCTCTCCCCTAAGAATAACATTTAATGCATCTTTACACTGCCGTTTTCATCATGGCATTATCCCCATAAACTTGTACTAGTATGTCCCTGATTTTGCTTCCACTCTTGCCAAGATTAACAAGAGGTTAATGTCTATTCATTGCTCTCACTGAAACTCCAACATTCTCATGAAGGCACACAGAAACATGTAGCAACAATAATGAACACCATTCAGCAAGGTACCACTGCAAGCTGGCATGAACACAGCTGTGAGACACTTACATCAAGGTTATGAAACCTTACTGAGCTGTTTGCACAGTACTGCCAACGTGACCGCGTGCTGGCAAGTTCATGAACTTAATTGTCAGACCTTCATATATTCATTTTGGGGAGCCATCTAAGTTCAGGATTTGATAAACTGTAATATTGCCTTTGTGTGTTTGATTTTTAGATATAACCAAATGACTTAGATTTGGTAATTTACAAACATAACTCTTTTGCTCACAGTTCTGGAGGTGAGGCTGGGAAGTTCAAGATCACGGCTGCAGCAGACTCCATGTCTGGGGAGGGCTCTTTACAAGGCGGTTTCTCATTACCGTGTTCTCACAGAGCTCAAGCCTCTTTTATAAGGGTATTAATTTCATTTATGAAGGTGAGGCACTCATGACTTAATCACCAAGCCCCACCTCTTAACATTATCACATTGGGTATTAGATTCCAACATATACATTCTGAGCAGACACCAATATCCAGATGGCTGCAAATATATACAGAGGAAATAAACAATAATAGTAAAATCCCAGGAAGAACAATGCAATGTTTATCTTGGGAAGGTTTACCCAGAAAAAATTTAGAGTGAATATAATTTTTTAAAAACAAACTATTAATATTATGCCTAATTTATTATTTCTATGCATTTGACCTTAGGCCAATGAGTGGGATGGGAGTCGATTGCATGAAGGCACACTTCATATGTTTCCATATAGATTGGACTTTAATAATTTAACAGAAAGTAAAAGGTGAACTTACAATGTCGAGATCACCCTCACACAGAGTCAGGAACAAGGTCTGCCGAGATGTATAGTATGTCCTGAGTTTAGATGGTAACAGTGTAGAGTTTCTCTTACAAAGGAGACAGCCCCAAATAGGAAAATCCTGGGTAACTTTAAAACATCCCGCTTGAGGCATATTTTTACTTTTTGAAAAGATAGATATTTTTTAGTCCTAAATTATAGCTTCAATTCACCAAGTGTAATGTGGCTTTGATAATTGCACCAATTTTCCACAGGAATAATTACTACTTGGAAAAGGATAAAGTCAAACTAAGGAAAAGTAACCGCTAAGGACAGATACAAAACAGAATGTTGGGCAGAATCACATGTGCTCACGCCGTAGTGAGTGACCTTAATGCGGCCATACAGGTATAGATTACCTCATCAGAACAATTTTGATTGGTAGAGGAGGAAAGAGTGGAGGGTACTTGCTGAGAGAAGAAAAAAGAGGGTCAAAATTCAAGACATTTTGTTTACCTTCTTTGAAGACAGCCTCACCCATGCCTACCCCTGCTGGGTGATAGCACCCATCACCCAACACCTGGCTTAGATGCTGCCTCCACTATGAAAAATGATGGTGGCACTCAGACTCAACACCTGGACTGTGGACTGGGATAGTGCTGTGATGACAGGGGCAATGATGAACGCGATTGAAATGACAAAGAGTGAAATGATAATAGAAGAGAGGAGGAAAATATATGTGAAGGTTGGTGTTGAAGGGTTGGATATTTTACATAAAATTTATTTTTCAAAAATACGAAGATAATTCTAAAAATCAACTTGCCTATTTAATATTGCTTCTGACTTCAAGTTAAAATGGTTGACCTATAGTTTATATTTTTAAACCTTTTTTAAGAAATAAAATTGCTATGATACAATTGTCCACACATAAGTGAAAAGGGAAAGTGGAAGTGTCCGGGTATGTGAGGACGAAGTCCACTCATACCATATGGATCTACCCCTGGTTCTCATGGAGGATGAACACTCAACGTCCCCGTAGGGTAAAACTTGATAAGTGCTTACAGGGCAAACCCAGCTGCCCCATTAATTCACTTATCTAAAAAAAAGACATTTCCTATGGATTATTGTTAAAAATAACTTTGTGTAATGTATACATTAGAAAGCAATAAATTAAATTATTTAGATCTTCCAAATTTGAAGTACTCATTAGGTCTTACACATTTCTCATTTATAATAAAAAAGACTAAATTAATGAAATAATAAAAACCATTCACCAAACACCATGAATGCTGTGCCCTACTCACATTTTCTGACATAAGTGAAGAAGTCCCTATGACTTATGATCTCACCTGAAAAAATGTGCCTGTCTTTGTTGTGGGGCCTTTCTTGCACATCTGGCCTCTACCCTGGATGCTAAAAGTGCACCTCTTAACCCTCAGTTTTGACAGCTAAAAATGTCTTCACACACTGCAAAAATGTTTAGGAAGCAAAATCACTCAGAGTTGAAAACCACTGATTTTATATTAGCACCAATTCTGTAATCGACTTTTCATTACACCGATTGCCCAAATACTTTGTGGTGACAGCTCCTGAGTGCACCACTGTGCAATCTCTTTGCATACCATTGTACCACTTTGCAATCTCTTTGCATACCATGTAGGCTTATGGACTTATTAAAGAACCTTTCATGAGACTCCTAAAAATAAAATCCATACATTTTGGATTTCCTTACTGAGCATATTGCGTTTAACTTCAATGATCTACTATTCATTACATTTCACTCTTTTACTCATTTTGCATAATTTCTGTGTGTATTGCTTAAGAAAATGATGCCAACTTTTTTCTTCATTTTTTAAGTCTGGCAACAGATAACTGCTCTCCATTTCCCTACATATGATGTTTTGGGGGAAAATGGGGGATGGGAGAGGGCAGAGACACACCAGCTGGTGAATGCAGAATTAATTACAGATTGTTTCCCTCAAAAACCACATACATGGTGCCCAACCTCTAATGACTGTGGCAGCTGTTCCTGCCCTTTTAAGATCACAAGTAACTGGACAAACACTTTATTCTTTTTCTTAAAGGTATATGTTGCAATTTTGGGAGATTTGGACATTATATTTGTTACAGATGCTTTATCTGTTGAAAAATTCAGTGTAAATATGCTAAAATTGCTTCCATAATCTATTACAAAATGTATTAATTTATTAACCTTTTGGTAGTATTTGAATTTTTCTTTGATAAAAGTAAATAAGAAAATTTCATAAATGTTAGGATTCAGCATATGTGTGTTAAAAGCAGGACACTTTAAGACAGGTGAATAGTGACCTTTTGTTTGACATTAATGTCCGTTTGTTGATCATTGAAAAAGAATGATCTCAATATTTAAATGATTCTTAAATGTTTTTATGTTCACAACAACAATTTTTGGGAACACCTTTTTCCTCAAGTGCTGACTTTTCAGTGGTTGATTTAAATGCACTGTAATAGAACCTGTTAAAAAATGTTGTGGGCAAAACAAACTGGATTATTATTGGAGTAATATTTCTACAATCCTTATAAATTGAATCACTTTACTTTGAATTATAAAGCTGAAAAGAAGAATCTTAGCATTCTCAAAAATACAATTTACATATCATTTCCAATTTTTTGTGTTCCATTTACTCTTCAGCCCACCAAATTTGAACTTGGGTCAAGTATTTCGTTACCAAATAGCCCTGTGAACATTCTATTTTATTTCTGCCTACCTCAGTAGTCACTGAATGCTGCTGATTCTACTGTTAGTATTTCTTTAATATATTGCTTTTTTTTTTTTAATGAAGAAGCAGAGTAACATCACGGTAAAAAGTACAGACTTTAGACAAACTGCCTGTGTTTGGATCTTACTTTTGCAATAGGCTGATCTTGGAAAAAAACGACACAAGCTGCTGTCTTGTTCACTCACTAACAAATAGGTCAAGTCATTAAATTTGGGTGAAGTTACAAAATACTGTGAAATCACAGATGGTGAGTTAATTATCATGAGGTTGGTGGGTCAAATCAACCTTCTATAACAAATGGCTTATAGCTTTAAGTGAACAAACACAGGTATCTAAAACAAATTTCTAGCAAATTTAGCTTTTTACAATAAGCAGTTATAAACATAGTCCTTAGAACTTTTTACACTATTAAAACGTATCTTTCTTTATTTATAGGAAAACTTTATTTATAGGAAAACTTAGAAAACAGAATTTCCCTAGAAACTCAAGGTTGTGATGACAAGAGGCAGATTAATTGCAGAGATCCCAACTACTATTATAAATACATTTTGCTAACATTTTTCTCATTTTTCAATAAGATGTAATGGATAAGTACCCTCTTTGATTTATAAAATTCTTTATATCCATTGTCTCCCAATTTTTGCATGCTTCCTGATTAAACAGTTAATTAAGGCTTATAGCCTCTGGCTTCAGTTACAGTTTTTGGTAATGATGGAATCAAAAAATATGGGGCTTATAATTTTCAGTTTCTGTACATGCTCATTTAAAAAAACCATTTTTCACAGATTCCTGTAGGTGCTCAAAGTTGCTTGGGAATTTGAATGATACTATATGTGAGTAAATACTTGGAGTAGCGTGGCCTTTCTGACATCTGTGTGGTGATGATGTATACCAATAAAAGGGTTTTTTGAAAGTGAGAGGTTACTTATCTCAGTTCAGCCATAATACTGTTTGTTTTGCCTACCCTATTTTTGGAAATGCTCTTTTATTCTACTTGGTTTTCCTAACACTTCTATGTTAGCAGGCATGCCAATGAAAGGATTCTTTGAATTAGTTTTTCTGCTTAGAGGGACGGACTTCCAAAATATGCCCCTTGTTTTATGACCCCCTGCTATCTTGTCTATCTGGTGTAAGCACATCACGCAGTGATGATTCACTCTCTGGCACCTGATTCCATTAAGTTTGACACGTGGAAAGCTGGTAACCACGGTGTACCCAAGCGTCTCCTGAAATGGGGAAGTGAGATTACCATAACCAGACAAGTAGAAAAAGTTATAATTGGCATGTACAGAAGTGATGCTTTAAGCAACTAAATGAGATGAATGCTTCATAGAAATGGATTAGCACTTGTATTTACCATATCTGGCAGCCTTCTGTTTATGTAAATTCCATTTTAGGTGAATGAACTGAAGGACAAAATCACAGAAAGGACAGAGGCTATCCACAGTTGACCTTTCTGCCAGATGGCACGGCCCAAGTCTATTTATTTGTCAAGATTTGAGCATAGTACTTGGACAACAATTCTCAGGTGCAACACCAACAATAAGCCAGAAACTAACAGAGAGAGAGAGCACACACAGTGACCCGTCCTACATCAACAGAACTCAGTGTAAAGTGCAGAGTGCAAGCTCCTGTATTACCCAGAAAATATTAGTTCCCTAAATTGTTTAATGCTCAGAGTAGTTGGATTTTGTTTCCTTTCACTTCTGAGCTCTTTCTTTTTTCTTGGCACGCTCTCACCTTCACACCTCTCCTTCCCTCTCTTTCTCTTTCTTTCTGACAAAATAAATTTTAAGCCTTTCACATTTTTGTGAAAAGTAGGAGGAAGAGAAACTGATAATAACTTAGACAAAGGAAGAGAAGAGAAAAGAACAGAGGAAGAAAACAGGTGAAGGCTTTAAGGCAGCCGGGATTTCAGATTCTCCAGGCTTGGAGTGATGAGTCAATAACAAGGTCTCAAGTCCGAGAAAAGTTCATATGCTTTTTAAATCCTTCTCCTTTCTTCTATTTTTCTAAATCTTTCAAAATCTAAGTTAAATACAATTCTATACACAAAGCCTTTTTTACTAATTTGTCCCAACTTGGATTAATCTCCTCACTTCCAAACCCTATTACTGCTCTCCAACTGTCCCTGTTTTAAATGTCAAATAATTACATATTAAATTGTATTTCTCATTGTTTTCATAAATATTTTATTATATATTTTGTTCTGACCTTTTATTTTTAGCTCTCTTACTAGATCACTAGTCTCATGTGGGTATTTTGGGCTGGGGAGTTTCATGCACATTTTCTTCACTCCAGCACCTGGCATCATCCTTAAAGAGGTTCAGTGTTTTACATTAAATACTCAACTTTTGTTGCACTATCCATCTGGATATTCTATTATCTATATTCTTACATTAAAGCTATTTTCTTATTTTAATAAATTGCTCTATTTCAGAAGCACACAGAAGTACAATAATTACCTCTGTATTTAGTTTTGATTTGTAGTTTCTCTATTAAAATCCCATCAGTGCCAGCTTCACTGGAGCCAACAATATTCCTTGTGCCCATGGACTTGAAATATTTGTAAAATCCAGTGGATGACCTAATCATGGCCCCTGTCTAGGTCATCATCAAGGTCTTTTCTCCTTTAACTTGACCATTTCTTGTGGAATGCATACTAAGTTGGCAAAGTAAGTTACAATCGACTCTAATTAAAAAAAAAAAAATAGAGCCTCATCTCTTTAATAATCTGTAAAGAATGCGGATTTAACTGACCATGAGAGTTTTTATTTATCACTCTTTGGGGATTAGAAACACCTCTTATGATTATCCTGGGTGCAATTAAACCTGTTTTATGATGATATCAACTAAGTTGAGCATCTCTTGTAATCTACTTGGGAGCCACCTGTATTGTCTTATAAGCAGAGTGAGAGATCGGGGATTTTATTGAATAATATCCTTTTGATTTCTATCTCACTAGCCTTTTGTGGAACCTCAAATCTTTCCCTACAATTTCTGCCTTCCAACAGTAGCCGCCTGACTGATTAGGTAGGTTGGTCTTTATATACGTGTTCCTAATTTCTTGCTGCTCCCATGTGAGTTCAGTGCTGATGTTTCTTTGCATTTCCTGCTGCAAAGACTCCCAGATAGTGCTCCAAATTCTTCCATGTGTACTTCTTCTAAGGCACTTCAAGGTTCCATGCAGGGAAATATCCTAGAAAGAGGAGAACTTGGAGAATAAGAGCCCATCTAACAACCACATGTGAGGAGTCAGTAGAAATATGACAAGGAAAGAAAATAGGAGACATAGCATTAGGGTGTGGGAAAAAAAGTGATTAAAAGGAAAACAGAATCAACAGCTGCAGAGGAGAATGGGAGGTGATTATTTGAATGTATGGTGCGGTAGGAAGGATGATAGCATAGTTTATTTCTAGCAGTAATTCTTCTAGAAAAATTGGATTTGAATAGATCAAATATCCAGCTATGTTACTTGCTATCACAATGGGACCCAGAGTTAGTGAAGATGGATCTTAAGTCTGTCATGTCATAGCCCATTAATTACATGTTATTGTTTGATTAGCAGGGCTCACCTTGGCAAGGTGCACACTCTGTGTAGACAGAGAACATGTCTGTTTTGATCATTGCCATATTCTCAACTTCTAGATAAGTGTCTGCCTCATGGGAAAAACTTAAATTTAAGTATCTGTCTTCAAATTATAATAAAAACATGTCATATATACAATGTAATGTTGAATCCTACTTCTAAATACTAGTGCTTTGGTAATTTTAGTGCCTATTAATTATTATATTATCTAGTTGGGGGAATTGTCTTTATTCATTTATAGGATGGGTCTTAAAATTATTTTATTGATATCATATGATGCTATTAACTTTATCTGTTAGGAGCCTTTTCAATACTTTCTAGGTTTTTGCAACTTTGTTTATAGTGCCTTTTTGAAATAGAAACAATTTAATTTGATTGCCTTTATAATTATGGATCTTTAGAGATCTCTTTCACTGTATTTTCATTTAGAAAGGATTTGCCAATACAAAAATGAGACTTGACAGTAGAAGAATGTTGGTGTAAGCCTGGAGTTAGCCTGATGAGAAAGTTTCGAAGAAAGTCAGGGAAAATGAAGCTCAGGGCAAGGGTGGTTGAAAATGAAGTTAGAAAGGAAAGTTAGAGGTCATAGTGTGCAGGACTTTCATGCTATATTAAGAATCAGTGTCTTTGTTATGAGAGAGATGAGCAGCCTTTGAAGGGCTTCACACAGAGAATAATATGACCAATTTAAAGACCCCTCCAGAAAGAAGGAGGACATCAGGGAAAAGCCCACAACAAGCACAGTGCGGCAGCAGAATGCTCTTAGTTGCATACGCAGAAGCGAGGGCTCTGGATCAGCGTGGCAGGAGTGGAGAGAGGGGCTGCATCCTGGAGATCTATTTTAGGGGCATCCTGACTGAGATAGATTTGGAGTAGGGTTCTGGGGTTGGAGAAAGCCAGGCTCTGGGCTGAGTAGCTGTTTGGGTGGAGGCTCTGCTCACTGAGCCGGGAAATGTGGAAGAAACAGGGGCTCAGTTTCAGAAGTGCCTGTTGTCTGTCTGTTTTTAGATGACTGTGAAATAGTCAAGTGTAAATGAAATTTGAAACAGTCAATAGAGGCTTCCTGCAGCCCTCAAAAGAGGTCTGGTCTGGAAATAAAACATCAGAAGTCGCTGGTTAACCATTAATCCGTTGGGATGTGGGTGAGCGCACTTGGCGGTAGGGAAGCTGAGAAGAGGGAGGCTGGCTCTAGACTTTGAAAACTGCTGCATTTAATGATCAAACTAACAGCAATTTTAGGCCAAAAATAAAGGGAATTTAAAAGAGCATGGGCTCATTAAAACCAGGAGAAGTGATTATTTCAGCAGGAGGGAATAATTAGCTGTGTGAGATCCCATTAAGTGGTCAAGTCAGATGAGAGCCAGCATTAGGAACTTGGAAGAGCAAGCTGGGAAGGAAAGGATGAGTCGTGAGAACATAACAACCGTCTGCTTGTTTATGAGAAGATAGCGGACGAAACCAAAGAGACGGGCAGTGAGTGTTTTTAAAACAGAAGAGTTTATGCAGCCTTAAAGAAAGATGGAGACTTTACCTCTTTCATGTTTACATGGATGGAGCTGGAACATATTCTCCTTAGCAAAGTATCCCAGGAATGGAAGAAAAAGTATCCAATGTACTGAGCTCTACTATGAAGCTAAACTATAGCCTTCACATGAAGGCTATAACCCAACTATACCACAAGACAATGGGGAAAGGACCAAGGAAGGGGAAGGGAGGGGGGAGGTTTGGGTAGAGGGAGGATAATGGGTCGGGTCACATCTATGGTGCATATTTTTATCTATAATAATAATAATAATAAAAGAATCTTACCACATATATGTATACCGCAGAGTACTATTCAGCCACAAGGAAAGATGGAGACTTTACATTTTTTGTGTTTACCTGGGTAGAGTTGAAATACATTCTCCCTAGTAAAGTATGACAAGAATGGGAAATAAGTATCCAATGTACTCAATACTAATATGAAACCAGTATATAAACAAGTATGAGCTCACACAGAAAAAACACATGTACAGTCTAGCAAGAGAGAGGGGAGAGAAAAGAGAGCAAATAGGGGAGGAGGGAGGGTGACTGGCAGCATCTCACCTGGTCTGCACAACGTGAGGGTGTTCAACACGCCCCCTGGGTGAAGGTGTCAACTACAACTTGAACTTTACCTTAGAAATGAAAACAATGTATTCATTGTTTGAATATTTATATCCTCTTATCAATC
>CAUYPK010009743.1:0-28530 GCA_963574355.1 Loris lydekkerianus
CTACCTAGATACAGCCAATGTGGTACCATGCCACTGGCCCGACCCTGTCACTCACCTCTTCCCCCGCCTTCTTTCCCTGCCCCTTCTCCACAATAAAAAAATAAATAAATTCAAAAAAAAAAAAAAAAAAAAAAAAAAAAAGAAAATGGTATTAAGTTCCAAAAGGCCGAACACTTTGGTTTTGATATTTAGGATATGGTGCTCTCGAAAGGATTAGGAAGTGTTCCTTTCTCCTCTCTGTTCTAAAAGTTTATGTATGATTATGTAGTAGGCTGAATTATGTAGCCCCTAAAAAAGTAGGTTGAAGCCCTAACCCCCAGTACTTCAGAATATTACCTTATTTGGAAATAAGTTCATTACAGATGTGACACTAAAATGAGGCCGTACTTAATTAGGGTGAGCTCTAATCCAATATAATTGTCCTCCTTTTGAGAGGGGAGACAGACGAATGAGGGGAGAATGTCATGTGAAGACAGAAGTGCAACCACAAACCAGGAATACCAAGGGTTACTGGCAACCACCAAAAACTGACAGTAGGCACCGGTGGATTCCCTGCAGGAAGCATGGCCCTGTTGACACCTTGGTTTTGGACTTCTAGCCACCAGAACTGTGAGATGATAAATTTCTGTTGTTTAGGCCACTAGTTTTTGGTATTTTGTTGTGGCAGCCTTAGGAAATGATCAGAGATATGTTTATTATTTTTTCTTTCAAATTTGATAGAATTCATCAAATTGGATATGGAGTTTTCACTGTGGAAAGGTCTTACATTATGAATTCAATTTCTGTAATAGATATGGGACTTATAGGTTTTCTATTTGCTGTTGCATCTGTTTTGGTAATTTGTATTTTAAGAAATGTGTTCATTTCATCTAAGTTATTGAATGTATTGGCATAAAATTGAGTCATTCATTATAATTTTTAATGCCTACAAGAGCCAAAGTGATGTTTTCTCTCTCATTCCTGATATTACTAATTTTATTGTCTTGTTCAGTCTAGCTCAGTAGTTTTTAACTGGGAAAAGTTTTACTCTCCTATCCCCCTCAGTGTAGGTTTGTTGGTGACAATCCTCAGGTTTTGTTTGTCTGAAAAACTCTGTATTTTGTCTTCATTTTTTTATATATATTTCATCTTGCTATAGAATTCTTCTTGGTAATTTTTAAAATACGTCAAAAGGTGGGCGGTGGTTATCACTCTGGCCAAATTTACATCACTTAAAATAAACCTAAAATAAATGCAGAAAACTTAAAAAAGAAAAATAAATACTTCAAAAGGTATCATTTCCTTATTTTCTTATTTACATAGATTCTACTAAGAACTGTAGCTATTATCACTAGTAAGGCTTTAAAAAGGCAAATATTTTAAAAGTATTTCTGGATTTTATTGCAAAATAATAACTTAAAATTTAATGCACTGTGCTTAGATTTTATAAAGACACTTGTATATGACTTCTGTTTGTTTTTTTCTTTTTTTCTTTTCTTCCTTTTTTTCCCCTCTTTCACTCATTAAAAAATATAATTCAGGGCAAGCTACTTCTCTGAGTCTCAGTTTCCTCACTTTGTAAAGTTGTGGTATCAATAATTCTCACAGTTCAATTGAGAAAATTAAATGCATTAGAAGATGCTGAATGCCTGGAACTTGTAGCAACTCAGAATCTAATACTTCTTCAGAGAGACCCTGTTGTGATCCTGAGAACTCTCTTGCCAGGCAGGAAAATTGAATTAATGTTTTCTCTGCCATTCTAAACTTCCAGTCCACCCTTCCCCTCATGCCTAATGATCCAGAAGCCTAACCACTCCAGAGACTGTGGTGGCTCATGAGCAGCACCCCCTTCCCTTTTGTAGCAGGAACTTGTAGCAACTCAGAATCTAATACCATGTTATACAGTTATCTTTCTCCCTATCCAGCTTCAGTTGTTCTGACCTCAGGGTTCACAGGTATGGGAGATGAGTGGGAGTCCCCGATCTGAGGTGTCCCTGGCACATGACAGAAGCTCTGTAGGCATACTGCCTGCACTCCATACGCTCTCCAGGGCCACAGCACAGTGTGGGCTGGACCCAACTGGAGAGCCCTAAGTAGACCATGAATGGGCACTGTTGCCACTGCCAGTAGTTCACATGCTGACTTACATAAATCTGCTCTTTTTCTCAAGCAAAGTTGGAAGATCATTTCATCTGTTAATTTAAATTTTTAAATATGGTAAAAACCCATGACTTATTTTACCTAATTGGCATATTTCACTCAGGATGCTCTTCCCTTTAATTAGACAAAAATTATATTCATTTTCTACTTCTCAGTTATGCAGAGTAGCTACAAAATTTAAAGTTACAAATTTTTCTATTAAACTCTGAGAGATAATTTATGGCTGTGGATGGTGCAGCTTATAATAAACAATAAAAACGATTCCTTCCAACAGATCTAATTACATAGAATATGCAATACTAATATTCACATTAAAGGATGCTCTCTTTTGTCCCAGCAAGAGAAACTAACTGGGTATCATCAACTTCTTTGTGTAAGTATTAACTAACAATTAGCTTTTTTTTTTTTTTTTTTGAGACAGAGCCTCAAGCTTTCGCCTTGGGTAGAGTGCTATGACATCACAGCTCACAGCAACCTCTAACTCCTGGGCTTAAGCTATTCTTCTGCCTCTACCTCCCAAGTAGCTGGGACTACAGGCGCCCCGCCACAGCACCCGGCTATTTTTTGGTTGCAGCCGTCATTGTTGTTTGGCAATCCCAGGCTGGATTCAAACCCCCCAGCTCAGGTGTGTGTGGCTGGCGCTTTAGCTGCTTGAGCCACAAGCACCGAGCCCAATTAGCTTTTCTTAAGAGTTAGTTGAACTGCTATTTTTGGTCTGTACTTGGCTGTTGCCAGCAGCACCCCAGCAGCTGTTTTAAAGGTCCCCTCATCATATTGCTGCTCCTTTCCTAGTGGGCCTTTGGAGTGACGCTGTGGGAGCTTATGACTCTGGGCCAGACGCCTTACGTGGACATCGACCCCTTTGAGATGGCTGCGTACCTGAAAGATGGTTACCGAATAGCCCAGCCAATCAACTGTCCTGATGAACTGTGAGTTTTTCTGAGCTTCATGACATGAGTTTCATTCTGTCTACTGTGTTGGAATAAAAGAAAAAGAGCAGGTTTCCATATTCATACAGAGCCTTCCCTTTTGAGAATAACGATGCTTTGGCTTTAAATTTAAGTCTTGAAGAGAACCACCAAGGCAGATTCATTCACTGTCTTGTGCATTTGACATTAGTACTTTCTGCATCTTATATTGATGCTGCGCAATGTAAGCACCACAAATTAGTCTGTGAAACTAATGGATATAATGAGAAAACTAACTGAATACTACTATTAGTTGTTCTACGTAGAGTGAGGACTTGACTTGTAGTATATAGCTTTAAGGCCATAGTAGTTATAAAAAACCTTTCTCAGTGTCATCTTGCCTTGCCAGTTAGTATCAGCTGATACATAGGGAAGATGTTCTGGGCTAGTGAGTGAGATGGTTGCATTCTGTGTCCTGTTTTCCTGATATAGCTAATCTTCCCAGATAATGGGAATGGGGTGGACAGGAGACTGACTGGGTGTACAGATGAGTATGTTCTCAGTTCTGATTCCCAAGAAGGTTTCTACACCATGACAAGGTGGCTACTTTTACACTGATTTTACTATAGATCTGGAGCTCTTAGAACTTAGGTAAAATTTCCTCTTTTTCTAAGTTCTCTCAGAACTTAAATATTACATAAGTTATTATATTAAAGTGGTTCAGATATTTACATGAAATATCTGTATTTGCTGAAATTGTTTGATAGGCCCTCATGAAGAATTGAAATCCACATATGTGGTACAAATAACTTGTTTAGCTTCTTTTCATTCATTTCCATTCATTTTCACTGTCTGTAGACAGTGAAATTGATCACTTTTTTAATGTAGAATCCTCTGCATACCCTCCTTTAGACAGAAAACATAACTGGCATCAAATTGACCAAAAGGTTCGGAGTACTGTATTATTACTAGCTGAATTTTCCATTTTTGTCTCCCTGCAGATTTGCTGTGATGGCCTGTTGCTGGGCCTTAGATCCAGAAGAGAGACCCAAGTTTCAGCAGCTGGTACAGTGTCTCACAGAGTTCCACGCAGCCCTGGGAGCCTACGTCTAACTGATTCTTCTTCACAATCCCATAGCATCAGGAAGGAGGAAGGGGCCTCTCGGGGCTCCCTGGAGCCTGTCACAGATACTTCATACATTTCGTGTATCACAGTGCCACCAGAACATTTGTCTTCCAGAACACCGTGCCTTAGGAATGCTTTAGAATCTGAACTTTTAAAGATAGACTTAATAATGTGGAATATTTTGTAGATATCACTTTTACTAGGTTGAACTGAAAGAGATTTTGTAAATTTTTGGCCAAAATTATTTTAAAACATAGTTACTTTGGAGTAGGGGTGCATTCTTACAAAATAAATAAACAGTTTTTTAAATTGTTAGACACAGATATTTGGAATAGCTATCTTAGTGCCAACTGCGTTTTATTTTTTTACTTTGTCAAAATAATGTAGGTGACTCACCTTTAAAGATTTTTTAAATATTGTTTTTATTGCTACTCTTGGAAATGGTTTGTCTTCACGATGCAGTACTTTTCTTTAGAAAGGAAGACAGCATAAAAAAAGGTGTCTGGTTTGCTTTGTACAAGAAAAGGCAATATTGGAGGAAAAGAACATAAAACCTAGAAAAAAAAAATGAAAGAATTTTTAAAAGTACTTGTTAGAAACAAACTGCCCTTGCATGGAAAATTGTTTACCTTTTAGTGAAAAGGATTTCTGCTTTCTTATTTTTTTGAAAAAACAAGAGCTGAGTTCTCATTACATCCTAAATTTGGCAAAAATTAGCCTTTCTGTGAGCCAGAAGGGGATTGGAAGATCTATAGTAAGCAATGTTGAATTTATTTATTTTTACTCTCTGGAAAAGGAGATAACACAGTCCCAGAAAGTGAAATCATGTTTCTAAGGTTAAGATTCCCTTTTATTGCACCAAGACTAGTGCTGTGCACAGAGTGGGTGCTTGAGTTGTTGTTTTTAAAAAAAAATGTAAACTAAATTTTGTGCTTATCTTCAAGACTGGCTTAAGTATAAAATTGTTTTTTAAAACACTTGAAAAATTAAAGGATTTGTTTTATATTATGACAGTAGTGAAAATATTGCACATAATGAATAGTTCTTGCATCTGTTAAGTCTTTGAACACACAGCAGCTGGATATTCATGCTTTATTTCATGAGTGTTTCACTCAGGCTCCAAAGTCCTAACACAGCTGGATATTCATGCTTTATTTCATGAGTGTTTCACTCAGGCTCCAAAGTCCTAACCCTCCAGATTCTAATAAAAAGTTGGAATTATTGTCATAGGAACTGCTGTGACACTAAAGCATTTCTCCCAAGCCAATAAGTTAGGGGTATATGTGTATTTATGCTCAGTTTTAGTTGGCCTAAGGCAAAGTTGAGTGGGCCTCCTAAATAATTAGACTTGCAGGTACCTGTTACTATATCCTCATGGGTATACAAGGGAGAATGCTTAGTAATTGGGGGCTTTTACTATTTTTAAAGAAACTTCATTTCAGCAACACATCTAGAAAAATAGTACACACAGTAATAAGTAAAATTAGCTCACATATAAGTCTCCCCTAGGTAAGCTAAGGAAGAGCATGATCTTCTTTGTACCATTTGTTTATAGTAGTTCTTTGGTTTTATGAAATACCTAGTCCTCTGAATGACTGGGCTTTGTTGTTTGGGGGGGAATTTTTTTTTTGTTTTTTTTGTTTGTTTGTTTACTTAAGAAACAAGTAAGGTCTCACTGTTGCCCTGGCTGGAGTGCAGTGGTGCAATCATAGCTCACTGCAGCCTCAGATTCCTGGGGTCAAGCAATCTCCTTACTCAGCCTCCTGAGCATGCAGTATCATCATAAAAGTGTGCACTATGGCTAATTTTAAAAAATTTTTGTTTAGAGATGGGGTCTCACAGATGTTTTTGTTCATAACTTGCATTCTTAGGAGTCATTCAGTCAGCAAATACAATACTTGTGGCACTTACTACGTATTATGCTCATGGAGTGGTTCAACTTTAGTATCCTTCCCACATTTAGTGCATCTTTTCTTGTGTTCAAGTGAGTGCATTGCTTAGAAATCACAGTTGGGGCTTGGTGCTGTGGCTCAAGCGGCTAAGGCACCAGCCACATAACACCTGAGCTAAGGGGTTCAAATCTACCCTGGACCCACCAAACAACAATGACGGCTGCAACCAAAAAATAGCTGGGTGTTGTGGCAGATGCCTATAGTCCCAGCTACTTGGGAGGTGCAGGAGAATCGCTTGAGCCTAGGAGTTTGGAGGTTGCTGTGAGCTGTGATGCCACAGCACTCTACCCAGGGTGACAGCTTGAGGCTCTGTCTCAAAAAAAAAACAAAAAAGAAAGAAAGAAGGAAAGGAAAGGTAAGGAAAGGATAGGAAAGGAAAGGAAAGGGGAAAGGAAAGGAAGAAAAAAAAGAAATCACAGTTGTATATCCAAGATCTGTTAAAAAACAAAAAGGTGCTGACATCTGACCTCTAGCCCCAGTTAGCAAGTAGGAAGAGGTGCTTTCAGTTTGCTGGGATAGAGTGGTGCCTTTCATCTTATTTTTTTGTGTTTATATGTGCTTTTATTTTATGTATTTATTTTTGTTGTAATAGATTTTTCTTGCTGCACTACTCTTAGTCATTGTCCACATGGGAAGGAACAGCCCCTATAAGATTGCCATGGCTAATCCTCTTCCAGTGGTTTGTCACAGACTGTGAATGTTCCTAATTATTTCGTTTTACTGATTTTGCAGAAAATTTTTATAGGAAAGCAAATTGACAACGCACAGACATGATATTATTAGCTGGAACTAGTGACCTAGAGGTTCATTATATTCTGTTCTTTCTTGTAGCACTCCTATTATAAGAAAATTTTATTTGTAGATGTCAGAAGATGCCACTTTTTGAGTGCCCAACTCTCGGGATATGCAGAAAACAAGACAGACGATGTTCTTCCTTTTCTAGATTTTTACTTAGGAAAAGCAGATAATGAACATAAATATGATTTTGGTAAGTGCTATGGTAGAAATAACTTAGTGGCATTAGAGTAACTGAAGATGTCATGGTTAGCCAGATGGCTCTGAATCATGCATTTGAAATGAGATCTGAATGACAAGAAAATCCAGCCACGAGAAGATCCAGGCAGAAGGAACAACATTGCAGAAGTCTTAGAATAAACAAACTGGCCTCCCATCTCAGCCTTTTCTATCCTTTCTCCAACTGCTGCTGTTTGAAGAAGAGGAAGGAGGCCAGTGTGGCCAGAATGTAGTCAGGGAACAGGGTGGCACTGGTGAGGTCTGGGAGACAAATAAAACAGGTCCTTGTGAGCCTTGAGACAAGTATTGTGAATACAACGGGCGTTCAAGAGTTTTTCAAATAGTGAGTGACATGATCTGATCTGTCATTTTGAAAGGTTATGTTTGTTCGTATGAAGGAAGGCAAAGGTGGAGGTAATGCTCTTTAAGAAGCTGTTGCATAGTCCAGAAAAGAAAAGATAATGGTTTTGACCAATTTGGTTAGTGGGAGATATAGAAAGAAGGGGCAGATTAGAGATAACATCCTGAAGGTGCACCGGGACCTGGATCCACGGGATTTTGACAAAGGTGAAGGAGGAAAGAGGGGCCCTGACTGGTTGGTCAACTGATTGTCTTAGTGCAAATTCAGATTTTGAATTAATATATGAGAGTCTGCTGCTTGAGGAAGAGGTCTTCTTGAACATGCAAATGTAGAAGTGTAACATCAGCTGTTATTAAAGCTCTGGCAGTGGATGAACTTGCCTAGGAGAGTTTATAGATGGAGTGGAGGTCCTGGCGCTGTTTCCTGAGCACTCCAACGTTTACTTTTCATCCATCATAGGAAAAAGAGATACAAAACAAAGACTGAGAGGAAGCCTTTGTAGTTGGTAAAAGCAACAACAAAAACAGTAAAAATTAGATGTGGGAAGAGCCTAGGGAAGAAAGCGTTTCAAAATGGAGAGAGGAGCCTTGATGGGATCTGGCGATATGGAGATTACTGACAAAAAGCATGGTGATTGCAACAAGTTGGAGTTTGGGTACAGGTGTGTAAGTGAAGGACCTACTGTGTTCAGTGTTGAAAAGTTTTGTTCTGAAGGGAAATAGAGCTATAATGAGGGATCAAAAGGCTTGCAGGGTACAGGGAAGACAGTATGTTTATTTTCCAGATGAAGACACAGTACTAGAAAATGTTTCATAGGCTAATGGAAATGATCCAATAGAGGGAGAGATCTTTTTGGAGTATGGGGCACTCCTCTTATTTAAATCCTAAAGCATTACATCCTTTCCTTTCTGGGCCCTAGTCTTTTTGATTGTGGTGAAGGCTGTGTTATCATTGGGGTAAAAATGTAAGGGTCAAGTTGGGAGGTGGTGTACAAAGCTTTCCCCATCCCATTATGTGGAAGTCTGCCTCTCAGGGAAGTTGGCTTCCCTGGGACTTGGACTGTCACTGTTGTAGTGTTTGCCCAGATCGTCTTCATAGCTGCTGCTACCCTGGCCTTGGCCCTCAACACCTCCAGCCATCAGGTGCCAGGTAGCACTTTCTAAAACTGAGCTGCTGTGCCTCCTTCAGCAGTTTCCCAGAGCCTTCTGGGCAGAGTTCAGAACTCCTAGATGCAGTCTCCATCGTGTCTCCTGCTCCACCCACTTGCTGCTCTGTCCTGCAGCTGCTGCTGCCCGTGTGCTTTCCTTTGCACGTGCTGTTCCTGCTCCTGAATGCCACGCTCTGCTCCTGTGCCTGGGTGCCTGCAAGGCTCTTCCCATACCTCACTCCTCTCCTCTTTTAGCCTTGTTCCCTGGGTTTGCACTTAACAAAGCCACGGGCTTTATTTTTACCCCTGAACTATGACTTCCTTGAAGGGAGAAACTTGTGTTTTACTCAGCTTTATCTCCAGTGCTTAAATGGTGCTTTTAATGAATGGATGAGTGGAAATGTCTACACTTGCACAAGAGAACAATTAGAGAGGCTTATTAAAAAAAGAAGTCTTCTAATTCCTTAAAAGCATTATCTCATGGTTGAATAGTTAACTTTTATGTAATATAAACCAATAAAACATGAAATAAAAAGACTAGTTTGTAGAGTAGACCATATCCGATACCCAAATTGTCATAAATCACCCCACCCCCACGACCCCTTCCCTACTTTGTTACTTCATTTTCCCTGCTTTTTCTTTGGTCACAGGAATAATTAGCCTGATTGCAAATTCAGTCTCATACTTCAGCAGGGCCAATTTCATTTGGAGTTACATGTGAAAATAGTTATCTCAAATCAAGTAATTCATTGACTTTAATGGAAGATTATTTTTCAGGTGTTAGTCTAACATGGATCTCACACCCACTCCATACAACAAAAAAGAGGTGATTTAACTTATGGGGCTAGAAAATAAAAATGTAAATGCTTGTTGAGTTAATAATTTGTATCTCTACCCTCATTTTTGCCCTTAATATTTCAAAATAACATTGCACTTAATTTTTTGGGACACAACAGACATCCTGCATAATAGTCATTTATATTGACTATATGCATTGTATATAGATGTAAACAATACCAGTCGGCCTCTGTTCTCTCCCTGAGCAGTGCTGTTCTGGAAGAAATTCAGGCTAACCAGGTATAGAGGGTTTAATGGGATATATCCCCTAACCCTTGAATGACGAGATATCATTAATACTGTTAAAAACGTACTTTTTATTAAAAAAAAAAAAAAGAATTGATATTTGAAATTATTCCTCTTTGAAAAAATGATATATCATTTGTTCATCCTTGGTTTATTACCATTTAAAAACTAAAACATTTTAATATGATTGATTTATTTTTAGAGGGGTGAGTACTCCGCAAGGCAGACATCAAAACTGGGACAACATATGGTTTAAAAATAAAATAACTCTTATAGAAAAAGAAACTAACTCTGTGGTATCTGAAGGTTACTTTGGAATCAGGTTTTTTATATCTTTCTGTGCCTACTTTTTTCTTTTGCTCCAAAAATAAGCATAGGCTGAATGATAATAGGCTTGCATTGTTAGGGGTAGCCTTTAGCTGCAAATGATGAAACTCTTAACTATAATCAATTAACCAAATGCAGGTCGTTTTTATCCTGTAACAGATCCAAAGAGAGAGAAGTCAACACTGGTACAGTGATCTCAGGAATCACACAGTTTGTGGCATTTCCTGTCATCCATTACCAGTCTCCCTTTTTTGCTGCTCTATTATCTTATTATGCTGTGGGTATTTGCAACCCCCAGAGCCAGCTCTAAATAGGAAAATGAGCTAGGGTAAAGGCAAGAGGCATGAGTTAGCTGAGTTCTTTTGAGAGACTACTAACTTCCAGTAGTGTATGTCTACCAACATCTTACCAGCCAGAACTGTAGTACATGAGTACCCCTGGTTATTAGGCATGCCAGGAAATTAGATAATTACATTTTATTGTTGGGGTTTTTTGGTCTGGTTTGTTTGGCTTTTTTTTTTTTTTCTTTTGAGATGGGATGTATTTCCCAATCTGGTAAAACTCCTAAACTCTTGATCTTCCTACCCCAGCCTCCTGAGTAGCTGGAACTACAGATATAGGCCACCTTTCCTGGCAGTGTTGAGGTTTTTGAGCAGCTTTAGTGAGATATAATTCACATATCACCCATTTAAAGTGTGGTATAATTCAGTTGAGTTTTAGTATATTCACAGAATTGTATAACTACCACAATTTAATTCATTTTTTATTACCTCCAAAAGAAACCCCATACCATTAGCAGTCCCTCCTAATTCCACCCCCAGCCCCAGCTCCAGGCAACCACTCATCTACTTTCTGTCTGTATAGATTTGTCTATTGTGGACCTCTCACATTAAAGGGAATCATATAGTATGTGGCCTTTTCTGTCTGGCTGCTTTCACTTAGCATAAATTTTCATGGTTCCTTCATGTTATAGGACGTATCAGTACTTCGTTTTATTGCTGAAAAGATTCCATTGTATGGCTGTAGTGTTTGTTCATTAGTTGATGCACATTTGAGAAAATTGAGGTTTTAGTTGATCACATTCATACATTCATGCCCTAAACAAAATTGGCATCTACTGGTAAGGAAGAGGGGATGCCTGTTGGCAGGCAGCAATGTCTGCCCCTGTGCAGAAATGAACTGGAATCTGGCCTTCTTCATTAATATATTTAACATTTTAAAAGTTCTATCAGATACGAGAGGAAGTGCAGTGATTGTGAAGAATCTTAGTGGCTGTAGGAAGTGTCTAGTCAGCTTGGCTTTTAAGTTGTGAGTACTGCCGTTATTTGAGGAGAAAGCTTGGTAGGAATTACTACCTAACATTTTAGTCTCAAGTCTTTGTTCCAAACCCTACTACTGTATTCCATTTGATTACTGTTCCTTTGTCCTCTGGCCCTGCTATTTTCCACCAGCTCATAATTCTGCCACCACATAGATGTGGGCTTGAAGAGATATTTATGTTCTCAATAGTTAGCATGCAGTATCTACCACCATGTGACTTTTTCTATGATCTAGCTAGGATCTAAGTCACATTGGCTTGTATGTTTCCACTGAAAGTCTTATTAAAAGAGCTTAAACGTTAATTATTTGTCACATGAATTTATTAAGTACACTGTAATATGCCATTAGATGATATTTGCATTCATATAATATTTTTTATTATTGGGGAATCATTAAGGGTACAAAGAACCAAGTTACATTGTTTGCATTTGTTAGGAGTCCCTCTTATAATATTTCTTATTTTTTAATTTGTTTTTTATTTCAAATTAATATGAGGGTACAGATTTTTAGGTTACATTGTTGTCACTTCCAGGGTAAAGTTCCACTTGTAAAAGAGCCCCTCACCCAGGGGGCATATGTAGTATTTTTCAGTTTTTGAATTGACACTGTTTTGTCACAGTGTTACTTAATACACATCTAAAGAACACTTTAGAAGTTGTCTGCATAACTTACAGAACAGGATACTGTGCTGGAGATTGTGGTGGATTTCAGGAGGAACTGGTCTTGGGTCCCCACTCTAGCAAGCAATGGAGTTAATGTCTAAATTCCTCTAGCCCCAACTTGGCTCAAGCCAGAATGGGTCTGACTTGATCATAATCTCTTGATAAGTCTGTGTTTAAGTTTTGGGTTGGACTCTAGGCAGTGTCCCTCTGACCTTTGCTTCCCCCCACTTCCCCAGGAAGACCCAGATGACTTAGCTGAAAAGACGAGGGCAGCTTTGTTTGACCCGACAGGAATTCTTGTCAGCTAAGCAGACTCTTGTCTTGTGGTAAGTACCTCCTTAGAGTCCTCTCACCTCTTCTGGGAAGGCAAGCAAAAGAAGACAGGGGCCTAGCACTGCTGGATTTGTGGAAACCTGCTCCGGCTTCACACTGAGAGGCTTCCCCTTCTCCACCTTCCTCTTTGACCACTCTGGGCCTCTTCCCATTCTGTAGTGTCTCCTTATTGCCGGCCCCACCGTCTGCTCATTCATGTCTTATAGGTTCCTCTTAAAGAAGCCTCATTCTTTTTCCACAAGATGTGAGATGCTTCTCATGCGTCTGAACAATAAGATTTAAAAGTAGATGTGAAGATTGTTTTCTTCCACGGCCATGTTAGCATCACATTTTTTAAGATGAAAAGGGAGTAACTTAACTCTTATTTTACAAATGAGGAAACTGAAGTCAATATCACTTTCCAGACACAAGATGGAAAATAGGCTCTTTTTTTCATGTTGCTGTGTTTTACTCTAGGAAGGGGAATTAATTTACTGGAGTACCACACTTGTGTAGGGGATGTTTTGATATATTATCAGCCAAGTGAGCAAAAGTTAATTTTACCTATTTTAGGTCTGTGGGCAGTTTGGTATTATCAGAGCATAGTATTCAAGGCAGAGAGTGGCAGGACAGAAGTGGTGGGGGGGTAAGTGGCAGATAAGCCATGATGGCTTAACATTCAGAAGTTTAGACTTTGTTCTGGAGATTATGGAAATTCAGTAAACGGCTTTTATAAAGTAGTAACATGGTCACATTTGGTTTAGTATTATTAGTGGCAGGTGGCTGTTGCTTACTATGCCCCAGGCAGAGTACTAATTATATGTATTATCTCGCTTAATCTTTACAACAATCCTGTGAAACAGTATTGTTAATCATTTCCATGTTATAGTTGAGGAAGTGAAAGTTGAGATAGGTGCACAGGTGGTACACAGTGGAGTCTGACCAGAGCACAGGGGACAGGACACTGTACCATTAGGATGAGGGAAGGATGGGGGTGCAAAATGGGTCAGGAGACCTTTCTTGGTGGTCTCACCATTTTTAATGACATAAGAGACAGTATGTTGGTTCGGAGTGGGAGGAAGGGTAGGGACCTGTAAGCATCCTAAGAGTTTGAAACCTTTACTGTGGGAAATTTGAAAGGGAGTGGGCCAAGCACAAGTAAAAGTGAACCAAAAACAAGTAAAAGTTGGAGACAGAATTTATAGTGGTACTTCCCTGATTTGGTTCTCCATGAATTTGGTGTAGCATCTGCTGTTAACAAAGACTGGATTAAATAAGGCGAATGTTTATTTCTCTTGTCACAGTAGAAAGGGGGCAGGGTGGCTCATTTTGCAGAACCATTCAGTGTCCTGGTTCCCTCCCAGTTTGTTCTGCCACCCAGTCCGCTGTGTCAATAATGAGGCTGTATGGCCAGTGCTGGCTCTGCACCACAGCAGTGTTCCAGCTCCTGGAAGGAGGCAAAAGCAGAAGTGAAAAGCAAGTTATTTGCTTTTGAATAAATGATAGAGACCTTGCACGCATCACTTTTGCTTACATTCCATTGGCAAGAATTTAGGGACCTCACTGAAAGGACGTCTGAGAAAGGGATCTAGCCAGGCAGCCATGTTCCCGAGTATGGCTCTATTACTGTGGGAGAAGAGAATAGATGGGGGTGGGGGGGAAAGCTAGCAGTCTGCCCAGAAGAGAAGGCCAACAGTGGAGTTAATGGAGGATTGGAGCTTTTCAGGACAGGTGTGAGGACTAGAGCAGTGTTTTTCAATCCTTTTTACCTCATGGCACACTTGAACCTTTAGTTAAACTTTCACGGTGCACTTACCTTATGTTGATCTGAAAAAAAAAATTTTTTTTTTTCACATCATGCTGGTTGAAAACCACTGGTCTAGGGTGCTGTTGAGATGTCATTCAGGTGTCTGGTCATGAGCTCCAGCTGGGCAGTAGAGTTGGCGGGATGTTGAGGCTGTGCAAAGTAGTTGTGAGACTAAAGGGGGAGGTTATTGGAATGGCATTGGTGGCTTTGGGCAAGGGTAGAATCTACGTGGAAGTCTAGAGGTGGCTTAGTTCTGGGAGATGACAAGATAGGTTAGGAGGTGGATGTGGTGAGGCAGTCACAGAGCGGTCAGACTGCCATCCCAGCACACAGTGCCCTTCACCATCTGCCACATGGCTGCTCCTCTGTGGGTCTTCCTCCCTATTCAACGTGATAAATCTGTTTTCCTTACACACGTGTGCACCCTTGAGCCTTTACATGGATCCTTCCCCGTCATGTAATGTACTTGCTGTCAGTCTCAGTAACTCTCCCTCACCCATAAGCCCCCTACCCATAAGACTGTTCTCAATCCCCAGCGTCCTCTTTGTTTTTGTCCACCTAGCAGCCAGTTTCTTCCTCTGCTTATTTTATAGTTTGTAACTTAAGCTCGCGTAAGGCCAAGCTGGGCCTTTCTAACCCTACACATGTACACTGCATATCTACTGCAACCTGGTAACTGCATTGCCCATTTCCATATCAGATTCCCAAGACAAGTAATCATATTGGCCCCACTGTTCACATCTTTTCCCAACAGATTGTAGCTAGCCTGCGCCTTTGCATCCATCAGCTGATGAAGTCACATGCAGGAGAACAGAATGGACAGTGGGGGCCCTAACCTAGCTGCTGCCCTCGCTAGGTTCTGCACCAGGGCCCACCCAGTGGGCTCAAAGGAATTCTGCCCTGTTGTTGATTTATCTTCCTGCTAGACCTTGGATATGGGAGGGGTTTTTAGAGTCAACAATACAAGTTGACTGTTTTTCCCTACCATTCACGAACAGTAATTTTATACTATACCAATATGGTTTGATCAACTGGTTCAGGATTTGGCCATTGTTCTGTTTATTAAACTGGAACAACTGAGAAGCTCTGCCAGGCCCTGTCCTCACAGCTTGATGGGTGGTGGGGAGGCGTGGGAAGGTGGCAGGGGGCATGTAGCCAGCAGTAATGGTACAGTGTGTATGGGAGGACAAGCTCTGATGCTGTGACCATACCCATGGTTCTAACCCCACAGAGCCTTCCTAAAGGGGCTTGTGAAACCTGGGAAGCTCAGGGACATAGGGGTAGCATCCCCAGAGCAGAAGTGGCCCCCTGCCTATGGGATGAAATTGCTGCTGGGGTTTGCATGCATGGTAATTGGACACATACAGCCATCTGCTCAGATGACTCACCATCCCTTCTGTCCTTGAGTTTGGTTTTCTAGTTAGCTGCAATGGTGTGGCGAGAGACTGCGTCTCTGAACTTCATGCCACCCTGGTCCAGGGTGTGACTAAAGCTTTACACATACCTTGGAGTTGAGCTTTATCCTGAAAGTAATGAAAACTACTTGTGGTTTCAATAGGAATCCGCCAGCCTCCCTCATCTTATCCTCCCTATTTTTATTATAACTTATTTGTAAACCCCACCTTTTTAATGTAAGAATATTTCTTGGGAAGCAAATGATCTATTTTTACCCTGTGATAAAAATCAGAAGTACCTATCTTGTGAAAAACTGCATCACTTTAGGTCAAGGATGGATTTTCCTTCTCAAGTTGCTGAGAGGGGTTTGGCCAAGCCTCCAG
Organism: Loris lydekkerianus; assembly: GCA_963574355.1. NCBI lineage: Eukaryota > Metazoa > Chordata > Mammalia > Primates > Lorisidae > Loris > Loris lydekkerianus. Next base: position 15,937 of record CAUYPK010009743.1, read on the forward strand.
GACCAGAGAGCTGAGGTGGTTTCCAGGGCAGGAGCTGAGAGGCTGGGCCTGAGGTGGTCCCACCACAATGGATCTCCCACAGCCTCCAGAACTGGGCACAGGCTTTGGCCCTGATCTCAGGGAAGTCTGCATGAAAAGTAGCCCCTCTCATGTCCAGAGGCCCTGTTCACCTTTTCATCCCCTCTCGGGAAAACAGACATCTGCTCTCTTCTCTGAGGCTTCCCAGGCATGAGAAAACACACTCTTGGCTGTCACACGTTCATCCAGTGCTTGCCTCCGTTCAGATGACAATTCAGTGCCACTCAGAGTTAGACTGCCCTGGGTTTCTCTCCTCTCACCCTGCCTGTACTCAGTCCACTGTTTCTTAGTCTGCCTCTGAATGTGCCTCTTCTCTTCCCTCCACTACCCCTATGGTCCAGGCCTCCATCATTCCTGCCTGGACAGCTACAGTCCTTCCTCACACTCCAGACAATTCTCACTACTGCCTGAGCCGTACTGCGATGGGCTCCTCCTGACGGGGGCCTGTCTGGGCGATCAGAGTGGCTGAGGATGGACAAATGGAGACCCCCACATGCCTGGGCAGGAGTCCCAGAGGAAATTGCACAAGAAGCATCACCTCCCTGCTCTGGAAGATGTGAGTGAGGGGAGAAAGCCTCAGGAAACAAACCAAGGCCTGGTTACCTACACTTGCAGACACTTGCTGAGCTGGGGGCTGTGGGGAGAATTCCCAGAGGAGAAGCTGCCACTAGCTGTGTAGTCAATCACCTGTAGGCCTCGTGGTCCTCAGAACTCAGGGAAAAAGGAGGGATGACCCCGGCATAACTTCAGGCTCATTTTCTAAGCAGTAGGCTTGACCAGGGCCCCTCTAGACTTTGTGCAGTGCTCTGTCCAGTTGGTGTTCATGGACTATCCCCACTGTCCTCAGTGCCCCACTCTCTGCTCCTTTAACCATGCCCGGTCTCGGTCTAGTCACCAGCTCCACTTTCCTGAGAGCTCTTGGGACACCCTCTCCTTTTTCAGAAGGGTATCTCCTGTGAATACTGTCGCCCCTCCCACCCTGGGTCCCTGGGGCCTTGCTCTCTGTCTGGTCTGCTCTGTGGTGATTTTCCCAGCTGTGGTTGCACCCTCTGTCTACTGTGCATGGGCCATGAGGTGCCTCCACTCTTCACAGGTGTCTCCTCTGAGCTGAGCCCAGTGCCCTCACTGTGTAGGGCTGAGGCTCCAGGCTCCACAGCAGCCAGCTTCAGTGGCCTTTCCTCTTGACCCTGCCTGTCATGGCACCCTGCTTAAAACCCTCCCTTCAACACTTCTCTCTTGGGTCTGGTCTTCTCATCCGTCAGTGCAGGCTTCCATCTCCCTCCCACCATCCCTATCTTCTCCCTCCACATCTGTCGCTCAGGAATCCCTTCTGTGCTGAGATACCGCACTGTGCCCAGCACTCCCACACCTGGGGCTCTGGCCCCGGGACCTTCTGCATATTTCTTCGTGGACATCGCACGCCAGTATGTTGTTCAGCCACCTCAACCCCAACACAACCGACTCTAGACCCATCCTCTTCCTCTTAGCCCTCCACCAGGGCTACCCAGGGAGCCGCCTTCCCTCCTGTGGTTTTTTCTGAGCAGAAGGTGGGGTCCCTCCCAGAGGCTTTCCAGCCGCACACCCTCCCTGGAGTGTCTGCAGGGTCGATGGGGCCAGACTCTGCTCCCATCGGCCCCCTCCCCCAGACTTTGGCAATAACATCCTTTTGGGCCTCCAGCTCCCATTTTCTTCCCAGTGCTACGCTGGCTGCCAGAGTTGCCTTCATTTTCCTGTTCTGAGTATCAGTCAAGCATTTATTTCAAACATTGTAAAAAATTGTCATGAGAAATGTTTTCCTTCAACATCACATGAGCAAAGACAGGGTTTTTGCCTGTTACATTGTAAGCTCTCTACATAAAGAAGGACCACTCCACCCTCTCCTCTGCAACTTCCTCTAACATGTAGGTTTACTAAATACAATGATTTTTTTTGGAGTAAGAGAGTAATTTTACTGACCAGAAAAGGTAATCCTGCTACTACTACACTGAGAGACTTATATGGAAGTCCTCATTTCAAGAGTTCCTACTGACAGGAAAAAATTTAAATGTATTCAAAAGGCTTAGAGAAAGGTATGCCAGACACAGATCTGTTTTCTTTTCTTTATTTTTTATTTTTTTATTTTTTGAGACTGAGTCTCACTATGTTGCCCTCAGTAGAGTGCTGTGGCATCACAGCTCACAACAACCTTAAACTTCTGGGTTTAAGCGATTCTCTCGCCTCAGCCTCACAGTAGCTGGGACTACAGGCACCTGCCACAATGCCCGGCTATTTTTTGTTGCAATTGTCATTGTTGTTTAGCTGGCCCAGTCTGGGTTTGAACCTGTCAGCCTCGGGGTACATGGCTGGCATCGTAACCACTGTGCTACAGACACTGAGCCACAGATCTGGTTTCTAAGACACACACTCCCAGAAGAACAGCGAGAGATGGACTTATCCTTAATGTTGCCCTAATGGCCACATGCTGGGAGTTTTTCTGCCAACCCACTGATGGAGTTCCTTTCCCCCAGATGTATCCTTACGGCTTTGCACAGGGTCTGGCTCATAATGCCTATTTAATTTGCTCAACCTGCATTTATATATGGTTTATACGTGATCCAGCCTGAGTCTCCAGAGTTGCTTTTCTAGTAGTGGTGACAACTGTATCCCATGAACCTGACCTCTGCACCCAGACCCAAGACCACAGGGTGCCTGCTGGGGTCAGGCTATAGCCTGTGGCCATGAGCCACTGAGGAAATGACCATGACCTAGACATCACCTCCTCCCTCGTCTGATTCACTGGCATGAACATCACCTAGAATATCATTCTGAATAGGTGACACTGTTGGCTGACCTACCACAAAAGGGAAGGCCCAGCAACTGCCAAGGGATTTCATGACAAATGGCCTTCCCTTTTTCCCATCTTCAGAATTAGGTTCATGATATAATTTTTTTTTAAGCTTAAGAAATTTTTTTTCTAGTGAGACTAGAAAGTACACAGTGCCTTTTGTTACAAATATGCTTTCTCATCTAAACTACCAGGAAGTTGCCTTGAAATTGTTTTTGAATATCTAAGCAAAATACCTGTTTATAACTGTGTATTGCTACAATTAGTATTTGATTCACTTCCTGATGTCTGGGAGAAAATGCCAAGCTGTAGGTATAGGATCAGGGCTTATTGTTGGGTTAATTAACCCCCAACAATAAAAGAGAGAGAAAAATATTTTTTAAAGGCTGATATTGCTCCTTTCTATTTTATCTTCCATTTTTCTTAACCTCTCTTTAATATTTTTACTCTTTTTTTACATTCTGTACTGCATACTGGGTAGCTTTTTCTAATAATGTACTTTCTGATTTATCAATTACTTTTTCCAGCTGTGGCCCTTGTACTGTTCCAGGGGTCCTCAAACTGCGGCCCACGGGCCACATGAGGCAGTGTGATTGTATTTATTCTCATTTTGTTTTTTTACTTCAAAATAAGATATGTGCAGTATGCATAAGAATTTGTTCATAGTTTTTTTTTAAAAACTATAGTTCGGCCCTCCAACGGTCTGAGGGACAATGAACTAGTCCCCTGTTTAAAAAGTTTGAGGATCCCTGGATTCATTTGGGGTCCATTAGCCAGCTAATTATCCATTAGCCAGGCATAGGGGTTCACACCTGTAATCCTGGCACTCTTGAAGACTGCAGGAGGTCTATCACCTGAGCTCAGGAGTTCAAGACCAGCCTGAGCAAGAGCAAGATCTTGTCTGTATTAAAAATAGAAAACCTAGCCAGGTGTTGTGGTAGGCATCTATAGTCCCAGCTAGTTGGAAGGCTGAGGTAAGGGGTTCGCTTCAGCCCAAGAGTTCGAGGTTGCTATGAGCCATGATGCCAGGGCACACTACCCAGGGCACAGAGTGAGACTTTGTTTCAAATGATGCCACAGTATTCTACCCAGGGCACAGAATGAGACTCTGTCTCAAAAAAATAAAAAATAAAAAAAGTGAAACTATCAGCCTAGCTGTGTAATTTTCTCCAGAGATATTAATTTGCTTATATGGACAAGTACGTAGAAGGCAAGCAGCTGGGTTAACCAAGGATGGCATTTGGCCAGGTGAGTGTTTATAAGAAATGGAGACATGAGAGACCCGAGAGTATTTACAATGCAGTGACTGTGTAAAGGACTAAAGCTGATCGAGGTGGAAGAAAAGAGAATCCTAAACACATATGAAAAGTGGTGAGATCAACGATGGGTTTGAGAAGGACAAGGATGGAAAAGGCCGGCACGTAGCATGACTGGGTAGAGTGCCATGGTGTCAATTGAAACAGTCGCACTCTGTGCTCTGGGTAGAGGGCCATGAGTGCCATGGCATCATAGCTCACAGCAACCTCAAACTCTTGGACTAAAGCAATCCTCCTAGTAACTGGTCCTGCAGGCACCACCACCATGCCCAGCTAGTTTTTCTATTTAATAGAGACAGGGTCTTGTTCTTGCTCGGGCTGGTCTTGAACTCCTGAGCTCAAGTGATCCTCCCACCTTGGGCTCCCAGAGTGCTAGAATTACAGGCATGAGCCACCACACTTGGCCTGGTTTCACTTTTTAAAGTGCTTTATACAATCAGTATTTTTAGGCATGCCCGCAGATTTATCATTTTCATGAGGCAGATTCAATGTATCTTGTCTGCATGCTTCTCTCTGGAGTGAGTTTCCTTCTCTGCCTGACATGCTCCTTCCTGGACTTACTCTAGTGCAGGTCTGTTGCTGTTGAATTCTTTCTTATTCATTGTAAAATGCATTGATTTCTGCCCAGTTTTTGATGGTATTTTCACAAAGTATTGATATCTAGATTGCTAGCTAGCTTCTTTCATCATTTTGAAGACGTCGTTTTTACAATTCTTTACAATAAGATATAGTCAGCTGTTTGTCTTCTTTTTGGTCCTTTGAAGGTGATAATCTTTTTTGTCTTTCTGCACTTAGGATTTTTTGCTAGAAAATCTTTGGTTTTCACCAATTTTATTGGGTTTTTATTTGTGATTCATAGAACTTCTTAAATCTGGCTTGATATTCACAGAGCTTGGGTTCAATGATGTTTTCTTTTGTATTATTATTTTTAAATGACATGTAATTGTTCATATTTATAGGGTGTGTATGATCAAGTCAGGGTAATTAACAAACCCACCACTTCAATATTTACCAATTCTTTGTGTCGGAAACATTTCAAATCCTCTCTTCTAGCTATTTGAAAATATGCAATGAATTGTTAACTCTAGTCACCCTGCCATGCTACAGAATGTTAGAGTGCATTTGTTTGTCTGCCTTTACTTTTGTAACCAACTTCTCTCTACCACCCTCCCCCTACCCTTCCCAGTAACCACTATTCTATTCTCTCCTTCTATGAGATCAAACTTCTTAGCTTCCCTACATAAATGAGAACATGAAATGTTTGTCTTTTTGTTCCTGGCTTATTTTACTTAACATCATAATGTTCTCCAGCTTCATTCATGTTGCAGAGAATGACAAGATTTTGCTTTATATGTCTGGATCATATTTAGTTGTGTATATATGCCACATTTTCTTTATCCATTCATCTGTTGATTGACACCTAGGTGGATTTCATTTCTTGGCTATTGTGAATAATGCTGCGGTGACTGTGGGAGTGCAGGTATCTCTGTAACATACTGATTTCCTCTCTTTTGAATGAATACTCAGTAGTAGGATTGCTGGATCATATGGTAGTTGTATTTTTCATTTTATTTGAGGAAACTCCGTATTATTGTCCATAATGACTATACTTATTTACATTCTCACTGGCAGTGTATAAGGGTTCCTTCCCCTTTCTCGATATCCTCACCAGCATTTGTTGGTTTTTGTCTTATTAATAGTCATTCTAACTGAAGTTTGATAATATCCATTCTAATGGGAGTGAGATGATAACTCATTGTGGTTTTGATTCGCATTTCCCTGATGATTAGTGATATTGGGCATTTTTCATACACCTATTGGCCATTTGTATGTGTTGTTTTGAGAAATGTCTATTCAGATCATTTGCCCATTTTTTAATTGAATTATTTGATTTGTTGCTCTTGAGTTCCTTCTATATTCTGAATATTAATCCCTTGTTGGATGAATAATTTATATATTTTTCTCCCATCCTGCAGGTTGTCTCTTTGCTCTGTTCATCCCTTTGTTGTGCAGAAGCTTTTTAGTTTGCTATAATCCCATTAATTTATTTTTACTTTCGTTGCTTATACTTTTTAGGTTTTAGCCATAAAATCTTTGTACAGACCAAAGTCCTGAAGCATCCCCCCTAGTTTTCTTCTAAGACCCTCATAGTTTAGGGTCTGACATTGAAATCCTTAATCTATTTTATGTTGTTTTTTGTATGTAGTAGAAAATAGGGGGGCTAGTATCATTTTCCTCTATATAAATACTCAGTTTTCCCAACATCTTTCTTTTCGTTTCTCTTCCCTCTTCCCCAAGCCCTCTCCCCCGCCCCTCCTCTCCTCTTTTCTTTTCATCACCCAGGCTGGAGTATAATGGTCTGATCACAGCTCGCCACAGCTTCAAATTCCTGGGCTCAAGTGTTCCTCCAGCCTCAGCCTCCCCAAGTAGCTGGGACTACAGATGCCTGCTAACACATCGGGCTAAATTTTTTTAAAATATGGGTCTTGCCATGGTTGCCCAGGCTGGTCTCTAGCTCCTTCTGGCCTCAAGCTATCTTTCCTCTTCAGCCTCCCGAAGTGCTGGGATTACAGGTGTGAACGCCTCCTCCCTTTTCCGTTTATTACAAACACTACCAACCAACACAGTGTCAAGCTCTCGTCACCATTTACACAGGACTATGACACTCTTCCCTCATTTCTTTTCTGACTTCCTGTTATCCTGCCTGCCTGGCTTCCTGTCTCCCTTTCCTAACTCTTGTCCCTTCTTCCCTCCTTTTTTTTTTTTTTTTTTTTTTTTGAGACAGAGCCTCAAGCTGTCCCCCTGGGTAGAGTGCTGTAACATCACAGCTCACAGCAACCTCCAAGTCCTGGGCTTAAGTGATTCTCTTGCCTCAGCCTCCAAAGTAGCTGGGACTACAGGTGCCCCCCACAACGCCCAGCTATTTTTTGGTTATAGTTGTCATTGTTTGGTGGGCCGGGCTGGATTCAAACCCACCAGCTGGAATCCAGCCACATCCAGTGTATATGGCTGATGCCGTAGCTGCTTGAGCCACAGGTCTGAGCCATCTCTCCGTTTCTTTTATTCGACAAACACTACCAAACACTGAAAGTGGTGGTGGATCTCAGAGAATAAGTACACATGAGCAGGAGCAGCCGTCAGGCAGCATGAGCGGGTTTGAAGGGGCAGCGTATGGGGTTGCCAGGAAGGCTTCCCAAGAGCTGAGTTTGCAGGAAGAAGAGTTGTCCAGGAGAAGGGGGTCTGAGGGTGTCTTCCAGCCAGGACACATACCATGTACACAGTCCTGTAGAGACACCACAGGGCTACACATTCAGGAAATGACTCACTATGCCATTTAATCCACCTTGTTTTACATCTTAACCCTTGAAGATAAGCAGTGCAAGTTGTAATACCCTTATTTTGTAGATTCAGAATCCGAGGTGCAGAGAATCCTTTCCACAGAGCACTTTTAGAACCCCAGTCTGCTTGGCCGTATAAAAGAAGCTGACAGTAAAGCTCTGGCAGGCTTCTCTGGCGACAGCAGCCAGAGCAGAGGAGGGGACAGGTTCAACCTTCAACAGAGTTTGGACTGTTGATTATTGTACTGGACTGGTCATCTTCATTGCAGGATGTTTGAGGCTAGAAGCGATGGAAGCCTTTTTATTTAGAATGATTGGAAAGTCATGGAACCTACTGGAGATTCCCAGGGATGAAGATGTTTTCTGCTTATACCCTCTGTTGTCCCACTTGTTCAAAGAAATAAATTAATCACAAGTAATAAATACCCCTGAAAAGTATGCAGTGCTCCGTGGACAAAAAAATAGAATGATCCCAGCCACCCAAGCCCACACAGTTCATCTGGGACAGCATTCTGAATGGACGGTTGGAGGACTTCTGAAGCTGAGTTCATGGCAGCTTTCTGTTCCTTCTCTGATTGATCTCACAGGTCCACAAAAATAACCAAGTTTTCTAAAGGTGCTTGACTCATACCTTAACAACACTGAGAAAACACCCATTGTTGCCCATGATTATTTTTATTTGGGATGGATTGGGGGCAGTTACGGAGATGGAGAGCATGAAACCTTCTAGCTGCCCTTTGGCACTGAACCTTAGGTCAAAGATAGCAGATGTGACAGCTCATGAGCTGGCTGTGGGACCCAGTCATGGTTGGGGTGGTGAGGGCCTGCTCTGCTGGACACCAGCCCGAGGCCTGGAAGGAAGCTGGTGGGCAATGACTGCCCTGGCTCTGGGACTTGGGACAAATTCCACGACCACCCCAAGTGTCCTCATGGAGAGAACTGACATAGCAGTGTGAATTACCTGGATTACTGATAGGATTCAGTGTGAAGGTGTCAAACATTACTCTTATACTTTTTCTTGAGCAACCCAAGAACCTAGTGGAGTGAACCCTGGAGGTGAGGAGATATGCTCCTAAGAGTTCCTGGCAAGCCTGATAATTCTCAAAGCCTCCTACTTTATCTAAATTCAAGGAAGTTTGCTTTTTCTTTATGTTTTATCTGTAATTAACATAAAAATGTTGCATTATTCAACTTTGTCCTCCTTTCAAAACTTTGAGCAAAAACTGATGCCAAAATTAAAAAGCGCCCTGAGCACAGAGCTGAGGCAGGGCCTTGGGGTGTGGGCAGCCCAGTCTAGCAAGCTGAGTGATGGGAGGGCCTTGGCAAGCCTTAAAGCACGTAAATGTGCTGACTTTTACTGCTACAACCCCAAGAGAGAAGGTATGAGCTTGAGAGACTGGCTGGGTCTTACCTGAGAGCTTAGACAGGTACTCAGTTGGGCAGATCAGTGGGACTCCCTGGGAAGCATGGCCAAGCCTTAAAGGATGGTGCAGAGCTCCACTCAGGACGCCGGCCTTCCTCGGAGCTGACACAGCCTTGCCATGCCAGGCCTGGGGAAAGCCTGGCAATCTCATCTCCTGGTGATAAGAATGTCACATCTGTCAGCACTGAGCTACAACCTCCTGTGGGATTAACAGGCCAACTCCACGTGGCCCCGGAGGGCTGAACTAGGTTCCTACTTTGCTGTGCCAGACTATGCTCCTCAGCACGAAGGTGTATTTGCCGAAAGTGTAAAGGCCTTAGAGGTGAGGTCCTAGAATCTCAGAATGTCTTCCTCCCAGGCCCTTTGGTCTGTGAAGTGACCACAGAAGTGGTGCTGGGTGTTCTTGTTTCTTCCATGAACAAGTATCTGAGGGCCCCAGTACAAGGGGCCCCCTTTCCACCCCACAGCCTCCTAGCTGTATTCCCAGCCAAGGGAAACTGCAGATTGGAGCGCTATGGGCCATACAAGCAGAGGTATACCACAGGGTGTGGGTGCCAATGTGAACAGCAACTCAGAGCCTGCGTTCAGCTTCCTGGCATGGTAGCATAGGTCTCTTTGTTTGAAGTTTCTTATAGGTTTCTTTGTCTTAGGTGTTGTGGCCTTGGTGGACCCAGCCACCAGGGTTAAAGACTTTTCCATCACCATCACTGCCGCTACCACCTGCCCTCACTGGCCTCCACTCCTATAACCTGCTCCCGTCACTGTCACTGTCATCAACATTGCCTCCTGCACTGTCACCATTAAAACATCATCACTGCCATTTCTACCAAACCCTTCTCTCCCCAGGCCTGCAGCCACCCAATGGTGCCCACACCATATCAATGCAGTAATGCCATTTCTACCAAACTCTTCTCTCCCCACGCCTGCGGCCACCCAATGGTGCCCACACCATCTCAGTGCAGTAATGCCATTTCTACCAAACTCTTCTCTCCCCACACCTGCGGCCACCCAATGGTGCCCACACCATATCAGTGCAGCAATGCCATTTCTACCAAACCCTTCTCTCCCCACGCCTGCGGCCACCCAATGGTGCCCACACCATATCAGTGCAGTAATGCCATTTCTACCAAACCCTTCTCTCCCCACGCCTGCGACCACCCAATGGTGCCCACACCATCTCAGTGCAGTAATGCCATTTCTACCAAACCCTTCTCTCCCCACGCCTGCAGCCACCCAAAGGTGCCCGCACCATTTCAATGCAGTAATGCCATTTCTACCAAATCCTTCTCTCCCCATGCCAGCGGCCACCCAGCATTGCCCTCACCACCTCACTGCACTCATCACTGCCATTCAGGGCTCGTTACACCCTGTGGGGAAACGCTCTTCACTCGTCACTGCAGATGGCTGTTCTCTGCTCTCTGTGTTTTCTGGAGGTTTTTTTTTGTTGTGTTTTTTGAGACAGAGTCTCACTCTGTCACCCTGGGTAGAGTGCTGTGGCATCATCATAGTTCACAGCAACCTCAAACTCTTGGGCTCAAGATATCCTCTTGCCTCAGCCTCCCCAGAGGCTGGGACTACAGGTACTCACATCACACCTGTCTAATTTTTCTGTTTTTAGTACAGATGGGGTCTCGCTCTTGGTCAGGTTAGACTCAAACTCTTGAGCTCAAGCAGTCTACCTGCCCACCTCCCAGGGTGTTAGGGTTACAGGCATGAGCCTCCGTCCCTGCTGCTCTTTTGCTTGTCAGAGAATTCCCTGCCTCCTATTGGTCTGGGTCCCTAAAAGCCCACATTTGCCCCCAGCCTCCAAAAATAGGAAACCTCTGCCAGAGCATTTACAAACCTTTCACCCTCTCAAAAATGCACTTTTCGGATGAGGTAAGAATGTTCCCAGTGCATGACAAGATATCCATTTGGGTTAAAATGCAAACAACTGATTCCACGGTTTCTTTATAGACTGCCTCTGTACACCTAGAAGAACTATAGCTAGCCCTTCTCTCCTTGTAGTTCAATTGGTAAAAGCTCATCACATATTTTTTTTTTTTTTTTTTTGCAGTTTTTTTGGCGAGGGCCAGGTTTGAACCTGCCACCTCCAGCACATGGGGCCAGTGCCCTACTCCTTGAGCCACAGGGGCTGCCCTCATCACATATTTTGAGCAGGAGTTTTGCCCAAAGAATGAATTGGCCTCCCCCTGTGAAGGGCTTATCTCAGAACCTGGGGCTAAGAAGGAGGGAGCTCTCCCAGTGCCTGTGTCCAGGGAATTTCTACACTTAGTCTACTCAAAGGCTGAATCAAGGGCCCCGGAGAGAACCAGTGGGAGGAAATTTCAGGGCTCAACCTCAGCCTTCAGGGTATTGTTTCCAGGAACTGAGCCAATTCCTTGAAGTGTTGTTTATATTTGAAGCTGCATTCACGTGGGATGACAGGGCTCTCTAGGCGTGGGGCTGGCTGGAAGCCAGGCAGTGATTATAGCATGGCCTTGCCCTCCCCATCATAGGTTATCAGTGCAGTTTGTTTAGTTTGTCTTCTGTAGCTTCACCCTTTCACGTTCTGCTGGCATTGGTGATCTTTCCTTCTTGATGATCTTGGGAAACTTAGAGATTTTAACCAGTCAGGTGTAGTATCTCATTCATTGTGAGCCCTAATGAGGTCAAACGCCTATCTCTTTTCCTGTCATTTAGATATCTTCTTCTAAATGCTTGTTTGCCCCTTTTGCTCATTTCCCCCTACTATTTGTCTGTCTTTTCCTTTATGAATTGTAGGAATTCTTTATGTATTGGGTACGTGGGCTCTGTGCCAGCTGTATGTAGTATAAATCTCCTGCTATTCTGTGCTTGCCTTCTCATGGCCTTAAGACATCTTCTGATGAATGAATTCTTTTCCTTAATGTAGTCAACTTTTAGCTTTATGGTAGTGCTTTTTGTGCCATATTTTAAAACAAAATTTTTATCCACAGTTATATTCTTCTATATTGTCTTCTAAAATATTGTTAAGGCCGGGCACGGAAGCTCACACCTGGGATCCCAGTGTTTTGAGAGGCCGAGGTGAGCAGATCACCTGAGCTCATGAGCTCGAGACAAGCCAGAGCTAGAGTGAGACCCCAACTCTAAAAAAATAGCCGGGCATTGTCGCTGGCACCCGTAGTCCCAGCTACTACGGAGGCTGAGGCAAGAGAATCGCTTGAGCCCAAGAGTTTGAGATTACTGTGAGCTATGATGCCATGGCACTCTACTGAGGGCAACAAAGTGAGACTCTGTCTCAAAAAATAAAATAAAATAAAATCTTTATTGTTTTGTATTTTACACTGAGGTCCATAGTCCACCTGGAGTTCATTTTTTTTTTTACTTTATTTATTTTTATTGTTAAATAATAGCTGTGTACATTATTGCAATCAAGGGGTACAAGGGGTGCGGGATTCATATACAATCTGAAATATTCTCATCAAACTGTTCAATGTAGCCTTCATGGCATTATCTTAGTTACTGTATGTAGGCATTTGTATTCTGCATTTAGTAAGTTTCTCCTGTACCCATTCTAAGGTGCACCATAGGTGTGGCCCCACCCATTATCCTCCCTCCACCAAAACCTCTGCATGTACTCTTCTAAAGATGGGA
>CAUYPK010009745.1:0-12405 GCA_963574355.1 Loris lydekkerianus
GATTAACTTTTTCTGGCTCAGAAGATGGACACCCAGATATAAAAGATGGCATATCAGTATCTGCTGGTGAACTTGCAAACTGCTCCAAATGAGCTAACTCACTGTCAGGTGCTGTTACCACTGGCATATTATCAATGATCTATGACACAGAAACAAACCAAAATCCTTTTAATTTCCATTCACTTATGAATTAAAATTTGGTATCTTTTATATTAGGAAAAAAATCAATACTATACCTCATCTTCACTTATATTTACGGGAGATTCAGAAGATACTAAATTATCCAAAAGACCTTCTAAGCATTGTAGGTGTGATGAATTTATTTCTGCCATATTTACTGGTTCACCAAATATGTTCTTACAATCTAGGATTCTAAGCTGTGGCAAAGTCTGGAGAATAACTGCTCTGTACCCTTGAAAACATTCAAAATAAAAATTTAAACATTAAAGGAAAAGGTTATTTCTACAACAAACTAAACTTATCAGCTACCAGTTACATCACATGAATGATATAATTAGTTCAAGAAAACAGCCAATAAACTTGTAACAAATGCTACTTATTCAACTGCTTCACTATGCAATCATTAAATTAAAACAACAACAACAACAACAACATTCTCTCCACCCCTCCCAAATAACCTTCCTAATGAAAGTCTAAAAGTTATCTTTAAAAAATTTAAAGGTATGGCTGGCCACCGTGGCGCTGTAATCCTAGCAGTCTGGGAGGCTGAGGCTGTTGGACTGCCTGATCTCAGGGGCTTGAGACCAGCCTGAGCAAGAGTGTGACCCCATCTCTAAAAATAGCTGGGTGTTATGGCAGGCGCCTATAGTCCCAGCTACTCGGGAGGCTGAGGCAAGAGAACTGCTTGAGCCCAAGAGTTTGAGGTTGCTGAGAGTTGTGATACCATGACAGTCTACTGAGGGCAACAAAGTGAGGCTCTGTCTCAAAAAAAAAAAAAAAAACAAGAAAAAAGAAAAAAAAAATTAAAGTTATAAATGCATCAAACAAGTACAATTGTGCAAGCTAACCAACTTTACAATTGGTTAGCTAATTGTACACAAGTACAATTGTGTAAGCTAACCTTCTTTTTTAATATGAATAGTATAAACATAAATACTGTAAATAAACACAAAGCAGGATGATGTGAATAATGATCAAAGTGCCCGAATTTCCCTAATGAGGTACCAAGCATTACTAAAACATTTCCCTTTAAATTAAATGTAACTAATATTAAGACAGGTCATCTACCAAGTATTAAAGAATATGTTTTTCTGGTTTGAGTTGGTGTTTGGATATTACAAAATAAGAAATGTGTTTATTTTCCCTAAGAGTAATTAAATATGTGAAATCTGATAAATTAACAGTAAATTGGTATTTAGGGTAAAAGGAATGCTTTAATTTTCCTTAAATGTAATTTTAAAACTAAATATTTTGGCTCTCAGTGGCACCAGCCACATACACCAGAGCTGGCGGGTCGGAACCCAGCCCAGGCCTGCCAAACAACGACAATTACAACAAAAAAACAGCCGGGCATTCTTGAGGGTGCCTTAGTCCCAGTTACTTGAGAAGCTGAGGCAAGAGAATTGCTTAAGCCCAAAAGAATTTGAAGTTGTGCACTGTCGCCACAGTACTCTACTGAGGGCGACATAGTGAGACTCTGTCTCAAAAAAAAAACCCTAAATATTTCTTAGAAAGACCAATGGAGTGATTAGAAGAACTCCAAAAAGAAGGAAAGAAGTCTGGCAAATTAGTATTAGGAATTTTCAGGGAAGATAAGTTATTTCAGGAATAAGTTTTCTCTCAATTCTGGAGGGAGGGTTACCACATTAAGTATCTAATCTAGAAAAGAAAGTGAAAATAAAAGTTCAAATTGTAGAAACTAGAGGTTGAGACAAATTTGTTAGGAAAAAAAAAAATCTAACTGAAGGGTTAGCAGAGAAAAGAAAAATAAGAAATTTAAAAATGGAAGTCTTCTAAGAGAAAAGGTTTCCCCAGAAAACTCACACTTGTCCTGATCTTAAGAAACTAATTCTTGACTATTATTTTCTTCTGTGAAGTAAAATTATCAAAACAAGTTTCTATATTGTGAAAAGCCTCTTTCTAGCTGCATGTGAATAACAAAATTGAGCTTCTGTAACAAACCCATAGCAGATTTTTTTTCTCCTTCCTACTGTAGGCTATTTAAGTTCCTGCAATGTTCATGCACATCTTTAAATGCATATTCATATTCTACACATTTCTGTCTTACTGTGTGGTTGAGCAATGTAAGATAAGCATATTCTAAAAACAACAGCCTAGTATGCTTTATCTTTACTAACTTGATTGATTCTAAATTAGATCAAACAGCATTTCAGCAGCATCATCTATGTATACAGAGTGGACACAAAGTTCATATGCAATTTAAAATAGTTTTACATAGTAAATTGCAACATGAACTTTAAGGACCATCCTGTGTTAACTTGAAGCTTTAAAAAAAATCAATACTATAATAAATTCAAATGGCATAAAATTCAAAAAATATACAGTATAATCTTTTCCCAACATTACTTGATCTTGTTACCCAGTTCCCTTTCCTGCAGGGAGCCAATAATATTAGTTTTTTGATGTATTTTTCTAGATGTTTTCACTCATCAAATATGTGCTACGCTTTTGACAGAAATGGTAGCCTATGACATGTACTACTTTTCAATTTGTTTTTCTTTCTCTTGATATATCTTGGAGATGTCCATTAGTAAAAACAGTCTATTTTTTTTTACGGCTGTATATGTTATATTAGAATATATCATAATGATCTAATTTTGAGACATTCACTTATCAAATATAAAACTATTTAAATAGGAGAACTACTGATCTGTTCATCCTGTGTTCTTTTAAAAGCAATTTAGTTTCTCTTAATAAACTAATTTATTTGTTTCCCAAAAACATATACAACATTACAAAATTTAAGACTAAAATCAAAGGAGGTTATAAACACCAATTTCAGAAAATGAAGCAGCTTTGGATGTTAACTGTTACAAAAAGTACTAATTGCTCATACCTGGTAGATGACAGACAGGATTGTCCTCTCCATCTTTTTCCAAAATAAGATTGGTCAAAAAGTGTAATCCTATCGTACACTGAAGTAAGTGATGAATACTATCTATACAATTACTATGTAGGTCTATATATTTAAGTTTATGCTTAATTCCATGAAGGGGGATCAACCCTGCAATAAGAGAAAAAGTTTTTAGATGCCACAGCAGTAGTCTTTTTGATAGCTAACTAAAAGTAACTGTTACATAAGTGATACTTTAAGAGGCCAAGAAGTAACATTAATAAGAGCTTGCCTTTATTAATAACAGCTACGTCTAATGAATATAGTATCAGTAAAGGTAATTGTTGTCCTGAAGAAACACAGGTTTAGCATTTCTTTGAGGTCCTAGCCCTGAAGTTCCTAGCCTCTCTACAAAATAAAACAAATTGAAAGAACCTTCCCACTCAATGCATGCACTTATCTGAGAACAAGCGTGAAGCAATGGCTTTAGGCTCTCTTAACACATCATTTTTGATTAGCAGACATAAGCAAAATGCTATAGTCCAATCCAATTTTGTTGGTTTGAATATAAAATAAATACAAAGAGCACTAATTTAAGTTAGTTCTCTGGGAGTATTTCCTGTCTGAGCTTATCTGAGCATTTGGTAGCAGATACTATTGGTGCCTGGTCCACAAGGACTTCAGCTGTGGCTGCTGTGGACAAGGGCTACATATGCTGCACTGGACTCCCATTCCCAACCACATAAAATCAACTCTCCACTCAGTGGCCAAAATGATCTTTAAAAACAAACCTTTCTTACATGGCAAACTTGATACTGTCTTAGTCTTTTTATGTTCTTATCATCTAAGTTGCTATCATTTACTGATGTATTTATGAATTTATAAATCATCATTCTAGTAAGTATAGAACTTATAGGGTTGCCTTTTATTTTCATCAGTCTTTATCATTATCTGATATTAAGTTACTAAAATTCACCCTTTTAGGTGTAGAATTTGATGCATTTTAAAAAATATATGCAGTTGTAACTACCACCCTAATTGAAATACAGAACATTTCCAACACCCCTAAAGGTTCTCTCATGTAATAATTTTTTTCTCCTCATCTCCAGCCGCTAGTAACCAATAATTTTTTATCTCTGTTTCTCTCTCTTTGTCAGAATGTCATAACTGGAATCATACAGAGTAGCCTTTTGAGTCTGGCTTCTTTGTTTTAGCATAATTCTTTTTAGATTTATCTGTGTTGCTGCATGTATCATTGTTCATTTCTTATTTCCAAGTAGTATTCCATTGTATGGATGTAGTGCAATTTGTTTATCCAGTTGTTAGACATATGGGTTAATTCCAATTTTTCAGAGGTTATGAGTAATCATATAAATGTGGTCATATAAAAAGCAATAATATTAATACAGCACATGAATATACACATACAGGTCTTTATGAGGATATGTTTCAATATTTTTGGGTAAATACCCAGGAATGGGATTGCATGATTATATTTAAGTGTACATTTACCATTATAAGAAACTGTACCATTTTAAATTCTACCGGCAACTTATGTAAGTTTTAGTTGTTCCACAATCTTACCGCACTTTGCCAGCTTTAAAAATTTTTAGCTATTTTAGATGTGAAGTGGTCTTAATTTGCATTTCCTTTATCACTAAGGATGATTAACATTTTTTTCATGTGCTTATCTGCCATTTGTATATTTTCTTGGTGAGGTGTCTGCTCAAATCTTTGCTTACTTTGGGGGAGGGATTGATATGATCTTACTTGTTTACTTGTTCTTCTTACCCACTATAATGTAAGCCCTGTGACTTTCTGTTTATTGTTATTTGTTCATCACTATAGAACAGTGTTTGGTAGAGTGATCTTCAATAAATATTTGCTGAGAGAATGAACTACCTTATCCAATAGTCACATTTTTTAGATAAGAAAACCTCATCCAAAATGTAAAATATCTTGCTCAATATCACACAGCAATGACAGGGCTAGGGTTGAAATTCAACTCTAATGCTTTCATGTCTTTGGGGTAACAAAGATTTTAAAAAATTAAAATATAGTTGCTACTTCAGTTTAAAGGTACAGACTATGTCTTTATATTTTTGGTAGGCTAAGCAGCTGGCATAGGGTAATATTTTTCTACTGGAGAGAAAAAACAAGTTAATAAATGAATAAAACTATTTCAAATATTGATAAAGATTATGAGGATAATTAGAGGAATTTTGCTAGTTTGAACAGATAATTCTAATAGTCACGAAATGTTGCTAAATTTGTCAATTTTATGACTTTAATCAATTAAAAACAGTTAAATCTTCTTAGCTATACCAAAGACAGAAAAAATAACTTCATTTGTTCCTTAATTTTTAACAGCCTTTGAAATGTCACATAACTTTACTGTTCAACACAGTAGCCTCTGTATGTGGCTTTTTATACTTAAAGTAATTAAAATTAAATAAAATTATAAATTCAGTCCTTAAGTTGCACTAGCTACACCTCAGGGGCTCAACAGCCATATTGAGCTATTGGTTGGCATACCAGATAGCACAGATGTAAAACATTTTCACCACTATATAAAGTTCTGTTGGAACTATTCCACTCTACGTAACAGCATACTGATTAATTATGTAAGACTAAAACATTTTCCCCTGAAATAGGTCCTTCTCATCTGAGTTTTTCCTACTGTTTTTACTCAGCTGTGGCTTTGGCACCAAAAACATAAAACTATGAATGAAGCACACTTTCTAGTTAGTCAGAAACTGGGTTACTATTCCCAGATTTCCAATATGCTGAGTTAACTCATCACATGCAACAAACATTCAGCATTACAGCAAACATAAGCATATGTACTTACCACTAAGATCATTTATGTTGTTGTAAGATAAATTTAGTTTAGTCAGATTTATTAGTTCTTCAAGTCCTAAAATAAAATAAAATAAAGTCTTTGTAGGATTTAAAGAATTAGAGAGATATAGCATTACAATATTATTTCAGACTATTTTGAAACAAATCTAGTCTCATAACAGTGAAATCAATTTTATTGGTATTTTTAAAAAAATATTTAGTTCTTTGAAAAATTGAGATTTTTCCAAAAGACATTTTCTAGGGTTAGTTTTCAAAAGTTTATTCTAATACTTATTCCAGTCTTTTAGGAAGAAAAATGGACTTAAATCATCTTCCTTATGTTAAGTATTATAAGAAAGTCACTTACAAACCTTCTATTCTTGTGATCAAATTGCAGGACAAATTTAAAGTGCGTAGTTTCGTCAGTGTGCTTAGCCCTTCGATTTGACTTATTTGATTAGATGACAGATCTAAATGTTGTAAATTCCAAATATGATCAATGGCTTTGATCTTGGAGATGTTATTGCAATGAAGATTGATGGCATGAAGGGATGAATCTAAAGATAATTCTGATATGCTACAAAATAACATAGATATAACAAAAAAAAAAAAAAAAGTAAAAAATAGATTTTAAAAGCATGGTAGAATAAAATTAACCAAACAGCATGTAGATAGTAAATGTACCCTATTCATTCCAGAACGAAATCCTTATTTATGGTTGCTTTGAAATGTCTCATACAACACAGTGCTTCTTATCACACAAACCAGTATTCTGGACCATTTATGCCAATAAGAAACCATTTCTAGCTTCTATTTGCAAAATCATCAGCATAGAATGATAATAGTATTGCATAGCAGTCAATAATTGTAAAGGCTCTGGAATACTAATATCCCAACTAAAATCTGTACCACTTTTTTGCTCTGCTACCTGAGCAAATAACATTTCTAAGCCTCAGTTTCCTTACCTTATTTACTTCTTTAAAATAACTCTAAGCAGTAGGTTATCAGAAAGAAACTCAAGTTTATAGAAATTAAGGCACTTCCCCAAATTCTTGAAGTTATTATGTTAACAGAACCCAAGTATAAGGCCAGATCTTATGCTGGAGCTTATAACTTTATCTTCTTCACTGCCAGCACTGGCCATTTAATCCACATTGCAGCTGATTTTTCAAAGAAAGCAATGCTTATTGCTATTTCTAGTGAAAAAGTTCCTGTCTTTCCTTGTTGAAAGTTGGAGTGCACCTCCTCTACATAGAACTAATTTCTTCACTCCCTCAGTTACTATCTATAAATTCAAGCCTCTTGGTAGTAGCTTCAGGTACACATAATGTAGGTGCTGGATGAAGCTACAGTCAGGAACAGGGAAACAGAATGTTTAGGTGTGTTGGATGGAGCTACAGTCAGGAACAGGGACAATTTTTAGGTTCTGCAGCAGCTATATCTAAGCATAGGAAACCTAACTGTATCAGTGGGGAATCATTTGTAAATTTCACACCAGCCAACCTCTAAAAGTGATCCATTGAAGCGTTTCCTAATTATCTTTCCGTCCTTTACTAAGCTTACTTAGTACCAGACTTTATTTATGCTATTAACACACACTCTAAATGATAAGCGCTTATTTTCTGACATACGTCAGTTTCTGGAAATAAATATAGTGCAGATAATGTAGGATAGTACAAAAAGCAGTGATTAGACATAAACAGGTTGGAATCTGAACATAATTACTCACCATCTGCAAGCAGTTGGGCAAATTATTTAGATTTGGGGTCTCAGATTCATAACTTGTAAAATGAGGAAAATTACTACCTTGTAGAATTGCTGTGTAGATGAGTGATAATGTATATCACACACACACACACAGATTGCATTCGGTACACGGCAGCAATTACTAAACATAAGTAATCCTTTGAAAAACATTTTCTTGGGTTCATATGTCAAATTTTCGATCAGAATCCAAAACAAGATTACTTATCAGTTGCAATGTTAGCATAGAAAGGGGCACTCTACAAAGGAACAGCATGTGCAAAGGCACAGAGAACCTGACTATGAAACTGCCTGTATTTTAATATGGTTAATCTTAGGGCATTAATTAGAGAAATGGTAGGAGACGACTAAAGAGACAGAAAAGATAGAGAACAATCAGAAATTCAGAACAAATAATCTTATATGCCATGCACAAGTTTGGGCTGCATAAGACAGGAAAACGGCAAACTAAATATGCTATATTTAGTACTTTCAAAAACTATATATGAACACATGTATTATAGTGCTATATAAAAGAGAAATTAGAATGGGAGAAAGAAAACTGAGGCAAAACTAATGAGGGGCAGTGCATGTTTTTTTCAGGGTAGGAGAAGCGGAGAAGACAAAAGAACACGAAATCAACAATTAAAGGAACTGGACACAGTGGCCAAATAAAGTTGCTCTTACTGCCAAAATAGGGGCGGGGAGGCAAAGAAAGAAATAATAACCAATTAATAAAGAATAAACAGCAAAAGCAAGAGTGGTCAGGAATTGGGGGTGGGGGACAGTTTCAATGCTAAGCAGAGCCGTGGGAAACGCCAGGCAGCAGACGAGGGCAGAAGGAATGCAGGCCTCCTTCAATCTGGCACCTGGATAGAGCACTTTTGGTGGTACACGGCGGCCCAAAGACAGACTGCGTTCGTGTACGGTCTCGGCTGGCAAAGCAGGGACGCCTCTCAGTTCTGCTGACGCCGCCCGCCGCCCACAGTCCCAGGATTGTGGGTGCGCGGGCCGCTCCCTACTGCGGAGCGCCCTTTACCTTCGCAGGCCTTTGTCCATGAAGCATATATCTGCGCAGCTGCTGACACCGTCCTCATTTTCAACTTCTGCCTCCCTCGCCGCCTCCATGGCACTTAACTGGCGACGGGGAGAAGATCTTAACTGGCGTCCAGCGCTGGGTCCGAGGGACCGGAACACGCCTCTTGGGAGCGAGGCATGTCGGCCCGAGGGGGCGGGGCGAGGATTCTCCTCCAACCGACAGCCGGAAACTTTCCCGCCCGGACTCTGCCGCAAAGCTTGATCGTCACCAAGGGCTTTCCCTCTTTTACGGCATCTTTTGAGCTATTCTTGAGGTTTGTCGTAAAGCGAAGCTCCTTTCTGGGCGTGTGGGAATTCAGGCGCGAAGGGATGTATCTTATTTCTGTATGATTTTTTTTCCGTAATAAATGAGTGACTTCTGAAGCCGGTTTCATTATCTTGCATAAGTATAAATTGTTCCCTCACTGGCCATTGCACTTCCTGTTGATTCATCAGTAGGATGCCTTACTGTATCCATCATTTTCCCTGTGGGATGAAGAATAAGATGTTATTCTTCATTATTGTTCCTGATCCAGTGGAAGAAACCCAGAATTGCTGTATGGCATGACGAATGCTACAGCTAAATAGCACAGGAACATCTAAGCCAACTGTAGAGTGTGGGTAGTGGGTAAATTTTCTAAAAGGTAGTGATGGACAACTGAGTAGTCTTACTAGATTAAGGGTTAAGGGTTTTGGGAACGACCTTATAGGTGGGAAAACAACACTTGTATAAGGTTAAAGAACTGCTGGCTAGATTGCTCCCTATGTCGTGGTAATGTTAAAAAATAGAGACAAGGTACACTAGTCCTCCTTATATGATAGGATTGGAAGACATTCTAGCCCCCATCCGCCTGCCCCATAGATGCCTCAAACTGCAGATCGTACTGAACTCTGTATGAACCATAGTCTTTCCTTCTAACATACCCATGATAAAGTTTAACTTATAAATTAGGCACAGTAACAGACTAACAATAAATAATAAAATAGAACAATTAGGACAATTTACTGTAATAAAAATTATGCAAATGTGATGTTTCTCTAAATATCTTCTTGTAGTGTACTTACCTCCCCCACTCCCCCTTTTTTTTAATTCGTTTTGAGACAAGGTCTCACTGTCACCCTGGCTGGAGTGCAGAGGCATCATCATCATAGCTGCAATCTCAGACTTCTAGGCTGAAGCTCCTCTTGCCACATACTCCTGAGTAGCCTGGACTACTGGCTTGGCACCACCATGCTCTCTCATTTTTCTGTTTTTTAAAAGAGCCGAGTGAGGGTCTTTCTCGGGCTGGTCTTAAACTCCTGGCCTTAAGTGAGTCACAACATTCTCATGCCTGGCCTTCTAAAGTGCTGGGATAACAGGTGTGAGCCACAGTGCAGGGCTTCTTTTTCCTTCTTTTTTTATTCCTTCTTCCTTCCCCATCTTCTTCCTATTTTTCCCTTCCTTTTTCTTCATTTTCCCTTTCTCTTCTCCTTCTATTCTCCTCCTCCATCGCCTTTTCTTCCAGAGACGGTCTTGCTTTCCTCTTCTTTTTGTGATGATGTGAGATGACAACCTCAAGGGCTACTGAATCACTGATGGGCAGGTAGCATATACTGTATGGCTATGCTGGTCAAAGATATGGGATGGAGTGGAGCAGTTCAGTATTCCATCAGCTACTCAGAACAGCATGCAATTTAGAACTTATAAATTGTTCATTTCTGGAATTTTCTATTTAATATTTTTGGATCACAGTTGGCTGCAGGAACTAAAACTGCAGAAAGCAAAACTGCAGATAGGAGGGAATTACTGTATATCTCAAATCAGTGGAACTAGATAAAAGTACAACTCTTTTCCTTTCTTTAAATTTTTTTTCAAACAAAAATATTTTATTAAAGACTTGTAGTGTACATAGCAGAACACATTGCATTAGATCGCCTATTTTATTGTTTACATGTAAACAATAAAAATTTTTTGTGGAAAAATTGAGATTAACATGCAACAAAATCTTGAAATTAATTTTGAGTATAATCTGATTTGATGGTTGGTATTTTATATTGAAAATGTTTTACTTTGTGTATTTTCTTTATATTAACAGTTCATTTATATGAACTACTAAGTCATAGTCCAATTATTTTATTTTATATTTAAAATTTTGTTTCCTAGCTTTCAAATCTAACATTGAAGATATTTCCAGGCTTAAATGCCTTAATTCAGCTACCCCTACCATATTCTGAAATTCATGGCCACAATTCACTACCATATTCTGAAATTCATGACCACAATTCACTGTTTCGTGCTGAAGGGTTAGGACTTGATGCCCTATTCAACAAGAAGTTTAGAAATGACCAAAGTGACTCCATTTTAAAAATACCTGTCCTCTGTATGACCTGAACAGCATAGTATAGCATAAATACACCTGCAACTCTTTTTCTTCTGTTTTAATTTCCTTTTCCCCCTGCATATTATTTTAAACTTAATGATCTGGCCAGCAGGGCAGTTACAACATACATTCCAAATTTCTTGACATCAACCGTCCATCAGTTTTGTGTGACCAAAAGGGAACAGGCTGTGGTTAGGTAATGGTCTTGGGGTAAAGGGTCAGTCCCAGTGGTTGGTAGGTTAAAGAATGACTGAATGGGATGAGTACATTATTGGTGGACAAGCTGGACATTGCCAAAGAGTTTAAAAGAAAATATGTAAGTGTAGAATTAGCTTTAGAAGGTGGTGTGTTGTTTTTTTCAACCACTCCTCCTTGCTGGAGCTTTTCTTTGTCTATCAGTAAACATTCTTTCCTGCTTTTCCTGGTCTGTGATTCAATTCTTTGCATTACTGAGAACAAGAACTCACAAGAGAATTTCTTGGTGCCCAGTGATTTATATAATCACATGCTTTGCGAAGTGTCTGCAGCTCCTTCCAAAAGGAGGTGAAACTGGAATCTACTCACTGGCTTTACCATCCTCTAGGTCAGCCATTCTCAACTTGTGCGTCGCGACCCCTTTGTAACAATAAAAAGGCATCCTGCATATCAGATAATTACATTATGATTCATAACAGTAGCAGAATTACAGTTATGAAGTAGCAACGAAAATAATTTTATGGTTGGGGGTCACCACAACATGAGGAACTGTATTAAAGGGTCATGGCATTGGGAAGGTTGAGAACCACTGCTGTAGGTAATAAACTAGGAGTTGAAAATAAAACATTGAATAAAAGTTGTTTTCTGGATAAAAAGCTCCTAATCTAGGGAACCAAGAGATAGTATTGTGTGGTTATAGATGTATGTAAGCTCAACAGGGGTAATTAGTTCGCTGATACTCTCATCTTTGAGACAGCTGTTTTTATGCCAATCTTTATTGCTCCTACACTGGAACTTATCTTAGTGCTTTTAAACTTGCATCAGTTACCCTTCTTTGTCTTCCATAGTTTGAGGTTGCTATGAGTTGTGATGTCATGGCACTCTACCCAGGGCAACATCCCAAGGCTCCAGTGTTGCAAAACCATCTCACTCTGCCCCTAAGGATTAAGGCTGTAAGGCAGCTCAGTTCCTGCCTTAAGGCTGCTCAGTCACTAGGTTACTTTGTTCTTCTCGACCCTTGCTCTGGAACCCTGAGGGCGGAGCTTGCCGGGGCAGTTCTTTCACAATGTCTTCCTGTGCTGGCTCAGTGGCTCAGTCTGGGGCCCCATACAATGCCCAAAGTTCTCCACACTCCTGCTCAAGCTCTCCCCAAGG
>CAUYPK010009746.1:0-11034 GCA_963574355.1 Loris lydekkerianus
GTAATCCTAGCAATTTGGGGGGCTTATGTGGGTATATCACTTGGGGTCAGGCATAGGCGACCATTGTTATTAACACACCCCATATAAACCTTCTATCTCTTAAAAAAAAAAAAAAAAAAAAAAAAAAAAAAAGGAGGGAAGGGAAGGGGAAAGTAAAGCAAAGGGGAAAGGCTAGGAGAGGAGAAAGGAGAGGATAGGAGAGGAGAGAAGAAAGGAGAGGAAAGGGAGAAAGGAAAGGAGAAAAGAAAGAAAAATCAGCCAAAGATTGTGGCAGTTTCCTGCTGTTCCAGCTACTCAGAAGGCTGAGGCAGGAGAATTGCTTAAGCCCAGAAATTTGAGGTTACAGTGAGCTATGATAATGCCACTACAACAGACTGAAGGGCGGGGGAAACCTTATCCTGCTAGATTTTAGCAAAAATTTTTTTCTAAGAATACTTTCCTATAGCTGAGCAAGGTGGCTCACACCTGTAATCCTAACACTCTGGGAGGCTGAGGTGGGTAGATTGCTTGAGGTCACAAGTTTGAGACCAGCCTGAGCAAACATGAGACCTCCATCTCTAAAATTAGCCAGGCATTGTGGTAAGCACCTGTAGTCCCAGCTACTTGGGAGACTGAGGCAAGAGAATCGTTTAAGCCCAAGAGTTTTAGGTTGCTGTGAGCTGTGACCCCATAGCACTCTACCAAGGGTGGCATAGTGAGAATCTGTCTCAAAAGGAAAAAAAAAAAAAAAAAAGAGGGAGGGAAGGAGGGAGCAGGAAAAACAGCCTACAAAACAGAAGAAGATATTTGGAAATCATATATCTAGTAAGCATTTAAAATCCAAATTACGTAACAAAAAGAAAACTCCTACAGCTCAATAATGAAAGAACAACCCAACATAAAAATGGGAAAGAACTTGAGTAGACATATTCCAAAAAAGATATAAAAATGGCCAATAAGCATATGAAAGGATGCATCATTAATCACCTGAAATGATTTCCATTGAAATGAAAATCAAACCTACAAAGAAATACCACTGCACATGCACTAGGGCAGCTATATTAATACACACACACACACACACACACACACACACACACAAACACACTCAAGTGTTGGCAAAGATATGGAAAAGTTGGAACCACTGTTCCTTGTTAGTAGGAATGTGATATGGTGCAGCTGTGGTAAAAAACAGTTTGACAGTTCCTCAAAAAGCTTAATATAGAATAACCACATGATCCAGCAATTCCACTCCTAGGTATGTACTGAAAGGAACTGAAAGTAAGTATTCAAACAAAAACTTGTACATGAATGGTCATAGCAACACTATTTGTAATAGTCAATATATGAAAATAATCCAAATGCCAATGAACGAATGGATAAACAACATGTGATAAATACATACAACAGAATATTTATTATTTGGAGGTAGCACCTGTGGCTCAGTGAGTAGGATGCCGGCCCCATATACTGACGGTGGTGGGAACCCAGCCCTGGCCAAACTGCAACAAAAAATAGCCAGTTACTTGGGAGGCTGAGGCAAGAGAATCGCCTAAGCCCAAAAGCTGGAGGTTGCTGTGAGCTATGATGCCATGGTACCCTACCAAGGGCAACAAAGTGAGGCTCTGTCTCTATAAAAAAAAAAAAAAAAAAGAATATTTATTATTTGGCAATTAAAAGAAATGATATATTAATATGTACTACAACATGGATGAATCTTGAAAACATTATGCTAAATAAAATCAGACAGAAACAAATATTATATGATTCCATTTATATGAAATCATACAGATTTCATACAGATAGAAAATAAATTAAAGATTATTAGGGTCTGAAGGTAAGAGGGAATGGGGAGTTACTGTTTAATAGTTACAGAGTTTCTGTCTGAGGTGATGAAAAAAATTTAGAAACAGTGGCAATAGTTGTACAACATTATAAGTACAATTAATGCCATTGAGTTATAGATGAGTATCAGTACATACCTAGGCCAAAATCATAGATTTTGTTATATGTATTTCACCAAAATAAAATATTCAAAAAAAGAAACACAGTCTGCTTCAGAGCCCTATGCTCTTGAGCACTAGGTATGCCATCCCAGTCCCCTCCAGCTCCACCTAGCTGGCATCTTCCACATCTTAAAAATATGAATAGTATCCCTAATCAAAAGTGAAATGCAACTCAAAACCACTCTACGATATCATCTAACCCCATGGAGAATAGCCCACATCACAAAGTCCCGAGCTGCAGATGCTGGAGCTAGTGTGGAGAGAGACATTTCTACACTATTGGTGGGACTGCAAACTAATACAGCTTCTTTGGAAAAAAGTATGGAGAGGCTTCAAAGAATTCAAATTATACCTCCCATTTAATCCCACAATCCTACGATTATTAATATACCCAGAAGAAAAAAAAATCATTTTATCATAAAAACATTTGCACTAGAATGTTTATTGCAGCTCAATTTACAATCACCAAGAGAATGGATTAACAAGCTGTGGTATATGTATACCATGGAATACTATTCAGCCATAAAAAAGATGTTGACTTTATATCTTTTATATTAACCTGGATGGAGCTGAAATACATTCTTCTTCTTCTTCTTCCACTTTTTTTTTTTTTTTTTTTTTTTAGAAAGTATAACAATGTTTCCCTAGAGTGCCATGGCATCACAGCTCACAGCAACCTCAAACTCTTGGGCTTAAGCGATTCTCTTCCCTCAGCCTCCCAAGTAGCTGGGACTATTGGTGCCCACTACAACACCTGGCTTTTTGTTGTTGTTGTAGCTGTCATTGTTGTTTAGCTGGCCCAGGCAGGCCAGCCTTGGTGCATGTGGCTGGCACCGTAACCACTGTGCTACTGACACTGAGCCAAAACACATTCTTCTTAGTAAAGTATCACAAGAATGGAAAAGCAAATATCCAATATACTCAATTTTATTATGAAGCCAGTAGACAATCTAACACATGCCCACATTAAGAGAAAATTTTAATTCTATTTAAGATGAGGGGAAGGAGAACAAGGGAGGGGAGAGGGGATTAGTGTGCTCCCACTTAAAGGGTACGAGGTAGGAATGTGGGTGTGGAACACAACTAAAAGAGGGACTCTAGCTAACAAATTCAGAAATTATGATCTAGTTGTTTGTACCTTCACAATAACCTGAAAAAATATATATAAATATTTATATATTTCATATATAAATAAATATAATATTTATATATTTCATATATAAATAAATATAATATTTATATATGAATAATAATCCCCACCCCCACCGCTCTCATTCTTGTTCCAAGAATCAAATTAAATAGGAGGGAGATGTGACAGGACTTTCTAAACTATAAATGACTGAAATCAGTTTTCATTAATATCTTTGAGATTTATACATAAAACAGCTCACAAAGTTGGTCTTTACTACTGTATAATAAAACATACATATCTAGCTAGCAGTTCAAAGACAATTTCAATTGCAGTACCAGTTTCCAGTGACACTACTTCAGGTAGATAAATCACTACATATGATCAGACTGATAAAAATCACTGGTCAGGCTGGTTGTAACTACAACTTTTCCATTTAATAGCATACTTCCTTTCTGCATATCTTGCAGTGCTTGTCACAAAAGATTCGTTTATGTAAAATTTGAAAACACTGATCAAAGAGGTTTTTGTTTTTGGGATTTTTTATTAAGTCATATATACATAGATCATGAATACATTTATGCCTTTGTGGGATTCAATATGCTAATTATTTGTACAAATTGGAGTGCTTACATCACACTCATTAACATAGTTTTCACCTCATTTACTTAATCATAGTGTTAAGACATTTGTGTTCAATACTTGATAGATTTGACTTGTACCCTTTGCAATATGCTCCATAGGTGTGGTCCCACTATTAACCCTCCCTCTATCGAAACACCCCCTTCCTTCCCCTCCCCCTTCCCTTCCCTCCTTCATCCTGGGCTATAGTTGTGATTCATCTCTCATATGAAAGTGTGAGTGATTAAAAAAAAAGTGTGAGTGATTATAAATTGGTTTTATAGTAGTATTGAGTACTTTTTGTTTTGTCTTTTGTTGTTGTTTTTGTTTTGCAGCTGTCATCTCTTTCTTGGGGAAACTAAGGAGAAGTTCTGGGGAGCCTACATGGCATGGAGTGCCAGGGAGAATAGTGAGGACTGACAAAGTAGCTGTGGTCTCCAGCTTTTGACATGGCTCCCAGACCAAGACCTACCACAGACACAACCAGCTTCCAGTGAAAGTTCTTCATTCCGTCTTTTCAGTTCTGCTGAACAATATGCTTTAGAAAGCCTCCCCAAAAGGAACCTGGCACATCACCAGGTAATCGGCACTGAAGCAGTTGTGCTCACAATATGACACAGTGTTAGACTGGATTTGTTTGGAGAACAGAAAGCAAAAGGTTTCCAGTGAGGTTGCTCAAAAACATCTTGAAGTGAAAAACCAAGTGTAGCACCTTTAATCAAGGCTAAGGGGCCAGCACTCAGTAAGAGATAACCCCAGCACCCTACTTTAGTCAGTCAGGGTCCAGAACCCTTTTGCCTTTACCCATTCAATCCATAACATCTGGCTTCATTTTTCATTTCATGTTTCTGGCTATACACTCTTACCTTGTATTGAACTAGCCTGTTTCCCTCCTAAATAGAAATTGCTATCCCTTCTTAACTACAAGCAGTTTTAGTAATCACCCCCAATAGAATACAACTGCCAGAAGCCTACCTCAGCACAGCACTATGTACCTTTGGAATGGATAAAAAGAGACAAAGTATTACATGTTATTACATTCTATAAATCATAACAGGCATGGTAGCATACACCTGTAGTCCCAGCTACTTGGGAAGCTGAGGCATGAGGATCACATAAGAACAGGAATTCCAGGCTGCAATGTGCTATGGTGGAACCTGTGAATAGCCACTGTATTCCAGCCTGAAGAACATAGTAAGAAGCCGTCTTTAAAAAAAAAAAAAAAAAAAAAAAAAAAAAAAAAGGCCAGGTATGCTGGCTTATGCCTGTGATCCTAGCACTCTAGGAGGCCTAGGCAGGTGGATTGCCTAAGCTCACAGGTTCAAGACCAGCCTGAGCCAGAGCAAGACCTGCTCTCTAAAAACAGCTGGGCATTGTGGCGGGCACCTGTAGTCCCAGCTACTTAGAAAGCTGAGGCAAGAGAATAGCTTGAGCCCAAGAGTTTGAGGTTGCTGTCAGCTATGATGCCATGGCACTCTACCCAGGGCAACAAAGTGAGACTGTCTCAAAAAACAAAAATCGCTAGACTTATCCCAAACTGCCTACTTCATGAATGTGTCTATCTATTTGACTTAGATAAGACATAACAGAATACTTACTATGGGCTAGAAACTATCTTAAGCATTTTATATCTATTAATTCATGTAATTCTTAAGACAACCCTATGATGTAGGGACTATTATATATTATCTTAATTTTACAGATGAGAAAACTGAGCCACAAAGAGATTAAATGACTTGCTTCCAGGCCCCAAAGCTAGAAAATAAAGGTACTACAGTAAAATTGAACTCTAGAATTATATTCTCACTGCTATGCTATACAACCTTATTCCTAAATTCTACAGCTTCCGCTGACATACTCTTCGGACTCTGGGCCTTTGGTTCACATCGTTTATTTTGAGACAGAGTCTCGCTTTGTTGCCTTTGGTAGAGTGCCCTGGCATCACAGTTCACAGCAACCTCAAACTCTTAGGCTCAAGCAATTCTTTTGCCTCAGCCTCCTAAGTAGCTGGGACTACAGGTGCCTGCCACAACACCCAGCTTTTTTTTTTTTTTTTTTTTTTTTTTGGCAGTTTTTGGCCAGGACTGGGTTTGAACCCGCCACTTAGGGCATATGGGGCCAACGCCCTACTCCTTTGAGTCACAGGCGCCGCCCCAACACCCAGCTATTTTTTCGAGATGCCTCATTTTTTTAGAGACAGGCTGGTCTTGAACTCATGAGCTCAAGTCATCACCCATCTTAGCCTCCCAGAATGCTGGGATTAAAGATACGAGCCACTGCGCCCAGCCTGGTTCACATTTCTGTTCATTAAAGATATATAAATATACAGGATGTTCCAAAAGTGGCCTATAGAGTAGCCATACTTAGGTAAAATGGGAAATTATAGTTAAATGTACCTTTATTTAAAAAATAGTGATTATAACATAATTACAAAGAGCTGACCAACTTGTAGAGAATATTTTGTAAATATTTTATAATGTTTATTTTGTAGGCCGGGCGAGGTGGCTCATGCCTATAATCCCAACACTTGGGAGGCCGAGGCAGGTGGATTGCCTGAGCTCACAGGTTCGAGACCAGCATGAGCCAGAGGAAGACCCTGTCTCTAAAAGAATAGCTGGGTGTTGTGGAAGGCACCTATAGTCCCAGCTACTTGGGAGGCTGAGGCAGGAGGTTCACTTGAGCCCAAGAGTGTGAGGTTGCTGTGAGCTGTGATGCCATGGCATTCTAACGAGGGTGACAAGGTGAGACTCTGTCTCAAAATATATATATATATTTATTTTGTAAATAAAGGTTCATTTAGCTACAATTTACCATTTTCCCTATGTATGGCAAATATGGGACACTTTGGGGATAGCATATACGGAAGTCTTTAAGGATTTTCTAGATTAGATTTAGGTATCTATAGTCTTCCTTCAAGTCAGTAAGCATTTCCTTAATGCAAACTCTAGCACTAAGAACCAGGGATACAGAGATGGGCAAAGAACAATCTCAAGGAGCTTATTTTAGTGATGGAGACCCATATGAAATTGCTGCAATTCAGTTCAATAATTGACAGACTGTCAAACAACAGGCATGAAATAAATTTCTTAGATAAATGAAATCTGAAATATACTATTCTTTAGTTAAATTCTATATTCTACCACTTTTCCATATTTATGACTAGTAAGACCATCCCACCAGTCAAAAAACTACCAGAGCACAAAACATTAGTATAAAAGTATTTAAATGGGGCTAGGCATGGTGAAATATGCCTATAATTCCAACACATTGTAAAACTGAGGCAAGAGAAACACTAGAGGCAAGGAGTTCAAAACCAGCCTGGCTAACATAGCAAGATGCCATCTCTAGAAAAAATAAATTAGCTGGGCATAGTGGCATGCACTATATAGTCCTTGCTACTCGGGAGACTAAAGTAGGGGGATTGCTTGACCTCAGGAGTTTGAAGTTGCAGTAAGCTATGATCATGCCACTGCACTCCAGCCTAGGCAACAGAGTAAGATCCTGCCTCTTAAAAAAAAATTATATATATCAAACACATCACACACACACACACGTATATATATAAGTCCCTCAAAATATATTCCATGAAAGAACACTACTCTAGGACTCAGAAGAACTGGGTTTCAGTCGAGTTTGGGCAACAGTTGTACAACCTGGAGCAGATTCCTCTGGCCCTTAGTGTCCCCTCTGAAATACGAAGGCTTAAACTAGATCATTAGTTCTCAACCTCAAGGCAGTCTACTCTCAGAGGGGGCATTGGGAAAGGTGCACAGGTGATTTTGCTTAGCACAATGATTGGCAGAGCACTACTGGTATTTATTGCAGGGTTAGAAGGAAAAGCTACGGGAATACTAAAAATCTAGCAATGCTCAAGACAGATAAACACAAGGAAGAACTATCCTGTCCAAAATGAAGACCATATTACCCACCCTCCCCCTAGAAATACCTGAACAAAATATTTAAGATGTCATCAACCCCTAAAATTCTTTGCCATAGGTCAATGTAACAAATAATACTGCTACATTGTGATTGTCTATTAAGTCTGAACAGTGGTGAAACATTCAGTCATGTTTTGCTTGGTAAACAAGGAGAAAAGGAAAAGAAAAAAAGGAATTACTCTATATTTCATTTTCTAATATGTGTATTTAAATTAACAAAACCTCTTCTAGAACCCACCATGATAAGATCTGAATATGACACTGAACCTTGCAACT
Organism: Loris lydekkerianus; assembly: GCA_963574355.1. Lineage (NCBI taxonomy): Eukaryota > Metazoa > Chordata > Mammalia > Primates > Lorisidae > Loris > Loris lydekkerianus. The sequence continues at coordinate 7,950 of CAUYPK010009746.1, forward strand.
TAAGAACTTAAGACTCTCTCTTACTTTCTTTTTGTCTCTCTCTCTCTCTCTCTCTCTCTCACACACACACACACACACACACACACACATATCACACACACACGAGGAACTTTATTAACTGCAACCAGATGTTTCTTAACAACCATTTGTTTAAAAAATCACAAACAGCAAATTCCATTAGACTTTGTTGTTCACATTTTAAATCCAAGTAAATCTGAGTTAAGGGCAAGTAAAAAAAGGTTGGAAAAGTGTGCATAGAACACCAATATATTCACTCTGCTGGTTCCATATGTTTTGGGCCAATAAAAGAACATGAGTGGTTGTTTATCAGCTTCATCCCAAGAGTCAAGAGGGCAGGGTTGGAAAAACTTCACTTATTAATATAATTCACTATTTTTAATGCCTGCTCTGAAATCCTTCCTATAAATCTGTATTAGGTACTCCACCTTACGGATGAGAAACAATGATCTCCAAGAACTTAACAACAAACTGTTGTGAACCAGCAATTGACTTACTGATACAATATTAGAGATCATTACAAGTTCCAACACTTTTAAGAGAAGGGGCAACATTTGAAATAGCATCTTTTGAGAAGACGGCTTTGAGAAAAATAGCACTTCTAATTTTTCTAGACACAAATTATTAAAACTCCATCCAAACCCACTGCTAATCAAACCTGAATTTAACCCCTCCTGAAAGTAGACAAGAGACTACAATGAATAAACCATATTTTTTAAGGATTATTTTTTAAAGCAGTTATTTTCTATGGCAGAAAAGGCAGACCTCTCTGGCCAACCCCACCTTGGCAACAGTCCCCTAAAATATAGAGTTTCAGAAATTTAAAAATCCTGAATGTGCACTAGCATCTTTTGCCAGTGGCCTCACTGGGCTGGTGTCCAAACTCTAAGGGCCTAATGTTTCAAAATAAGGCCAAACCCAATGTTGAACAATCATCCTGTTTACCAGTGTCTTATTTCTAAGAATCTTTTGCTACCAGCAAATTCTCATATATACTGAGGGAACTAATATCCATATTTGGCTTTGATTAATCCATAATTTGCCCTGCCACCCACCAATTAACTTCTCCTAGCCAAGCCAATCTATCTACAACTGTTATTAACCTTCACAGACCTACACAGCCCTTTTTAAGGGTCAGTTGTGTGGGATGGTTTACTTTGAACTGAATAATGAAAGAGAGGGGCAAACATCTTGTCCCTAACATTTGCAAAAGATAGAATATAAGAAAAAACCTAAGGAAACTCTAGAAATTTTAATGCCACAGAGAACTGACTTTTAATTGTCAGAATGTTTCCTTCACCCACCTCTGTTGCCAAATATGTGTATCAAAGAAAAATAAACAAAGGGGAATGGAGTCAGATCACCAAAAGCTACCCTTGTTTTATTCATTTCAAATAATGATCTCAAATTTATGTCCAAACAAAACTCTCTTTACAAGCCAGGTGCAGTAGCACATGGTGGTAATCCTAACATGCTGGGAGGCCAAAGTAGGAGGATCGCTTGAGGCCAGGAGTTCCAGACCAGCCTGAGCAAGAGTAAAACTCTGTTTCTACTAGAAATAGAAAAAATAGCTGGGCATTGTGCCTGGCACCTGTAGACCTAGCTACTCAGGAGGCTGAGGCAGGAGGATCACTTGAACCCAGGAGTTTGAGGTTGTTGTAAGCTAGGCTAAAGCCATGGCACTCAAGCCTGAGCAACAGAGGGAGACCCTGTCTATAAAGAATAAACAAAACCTTGGTGCCCGTACGTCGCACAGTGGTTACAGCTCCATCCACATACACCAAAGCTGGCAGGTTCAAACCTAGTACGGGCCTGCCAAACAACAATGACAACAAGAACAACAACAAAATAGCCGGGCATTGTGGTCGGCACCTGTAGTCCCAGCTACTTGGGAGGCTAAGGCAAGAGAATAACTTAAGCCCAAGAATTTGAGTTTGGTGTGAGCTGTGACGCCATGGCACTCTACCCAGGGAACATAGTGAGACTCAGTCTCCAAAAAAAAAAAAAGAAGAAGAAAGGACAAGAAAAAAGTTATAAGGGAATTTTCAACTACATCAGGGGTTGGCATCCCTAACCCCTGTACTGTTCAAAGGTTACAATGTATCTACACATACAAACATCATTAAATAATCTCCTACACTTTTCTTTTCTTCACCTATGTTAGAGATTGCTCCATTATCAGTACATTCTGATCTGCTTCATTCTTTTTAATACCTTCATAGTGATTCATTTTATGGATGAACAGATAAATCATTTAACCAGCTCTGCAATGATGAAAAATTTAGGTTGTTTCTAGTCATTTGTTCCTACAAAAAAATCCTTGTTTATACATATTTTTGCACATTTATAGACATATGGGATGTATCTATAATTTAAACTCATACAAGTAGGATTTTTGGACCTGTATGTGCATTTTTAATTTTTACTCAAACTGTCAAACTTCCTCAATAGATGTTGTGTTAATCTCTACTGCAGCAATGCATAAGTGCCAGTCATTTCACTTTTGCATGATGCTCTTTTTCCATGTAGAAATTTGAGTTTTATCATGTCAAAAATATCATCTTTTTCCTGATAGCTGAGGCTACAGCCATGCACAACCACACCCGGCTAATTTCTCTATTTTTAGTGGAGATAGGGTCTTGCTCTTGCTCAGGCTGGTCTCTGAACTGAGCTCAAGGAATTCTCCCACTTTGGCCTCCCAGAGTGCTAGGATTACAGGTGTGAGCCATCAGGCCCAGCCTTGTTCCATATTTTTAATACCTTTCTCTAGGGCCTGGATTCTACATAAAAAAAAATACCCTTTTCTATCAATAGAAAAGCCTTCTCTATTGTAAAACTGATTTTTAAATACTCCCCTTCTACTTTCTAGAAGGTTTATGGTCCTATTTTGTAATTTATCTGAGTATTAGTTATTAGGTACATATCCAACACCTTTTTTTTTTTTTTTTTTTTTTTTTTTTTTTTTTCCCTGCCGCAACCAGTCCCCCGGGGTAGGGTTGCATGGCAACAAAGCCAAACGCAACCACACAAACCAATGCGAATACCCTTAGGGTGACCGACCCGCCCA